>PNEQ01116049.1:0-85822 GCA_003012365.1 Medauroidea extradentata | reverse complement strand
ATATGAGTACCAATAAAAGTATATGAGTAGCAAGAAAAATATACGAGTAGCAAGAAAAGTATGTGAGTACCAATAAAAGTATGTGAGTACCAATAAAAATATACGAGTAGCAAGAAAAAGTATGTGAGTAGCAAGAAAAGTATAAGAGTACCAAGAAAAAGTATGTGAGTACCAATAAAAATATACGAGTAGCAAGAAAAGTATGTGAGTAGCAAGAAAAGTATAAGAGTACCAAGAAAAAGTATGTGAGTACCAAGAAAAATATACGAGTAGCAAGAAAAGTATGTGAGTAGCAAGAAAAGTATAAGAGTACCAAGGAAAAGTATGTGAGTACCAATAAAAGTATATGAGTAGCAAGAAAAATATACGAGTAGCAAGAAAAGTATGTGAGTAGCAAGAAAAATATACGAGTAGCAAGAAAAGTATGTGAGTAGCAAGAAAAGTATAAGAGTACCAAGAAAAAGTATGTGAGTACCAATAAAAGTATACGAGTAGCAAGAAAAGTATGTGAGTAGCAAGAAAAGTATAAGAGTACCAAGAAAAAGTATGTGAGTAGCAAGAAAAATATACGAGTAGCAAGAAAAGTATGTGAGTAGCAAGAAAAGTATAAGAGTACCAAGAAAAAGTATGTGAGTACCAATAAAAGTATATGAGTAGCAAGAAAAATATACGAGTAGCAAGAAAAGTATGTGAGTACCAATAAAAGTATGTGAGTACCAATAAAAATATACGAGTAGCAAGAAAAGTATGTGAGTAGCAAGAAAAGTAGGCTATAAGAGTAGCAAGAAAAGTATGTGAGTTCCAAGAAAAGTATATGAGTAGCAAGAAAAATATGTGTGCCCGGGGAAAGTATATGTAAACCAATACAATTATTTGTGTGCCAAGAAAATTATTTGAACAATTAAATGGATATGTTTAAAACAATATCATATGTGTACCAAGAAAATTATATGTGAATCAAGAAATTTCTTTCTGTTCTAAGAAACCGGTATGTGTAACAACGCTGTGCCAATTCATAATTTACTTTTAACAAAGTGAAAAGAATTCTTTTCCCATAATTACTGGTCTTGAACACGGTACTTTTAACACGGTGGTAGTTATTTGGAATAGTTTTTTTTTTTTTTTTTTTTTTTTTTTTTTTTTTTTTTTTTTTTTTTTTTTTTTTTTTTTTTTTTTTTTTTTTTTTTTTTTTTTTTTTTTTTTTTTTTTTTTTTTTTTTTTTTTTTTTTTTTTTTTTTTTTTTTTTTTTTTTTTTTTTTTTTTTTTTTTTTTTTTTTTTAGGCGCAGTAGTTGCTACATTCTCATTGTTGGGTTTCCAGGGTTTCTCCTGCTTCCTCCTCGTCGTCTTTATTCCACCACCACTCCAATTCTATCTCTTCAGCCTCAGCGATTATTTGGGCTGGCCGCAGCAACATGTCTGTCTGTTGAGTACATCAGCCGGTTTCAGTTAGAACCCTTTTACACGATCAAATATTTAATGTATAGATTTACCACTTGACAGCGATTCCATATATTGGATTTAATACATTTTGAAGGGACCACTTGAAAACATTGCATACAATTTCAAACCAAATGAATATAAAAATAATTAACTACTTATTTTTAAAATTATCTACACATTCTACACGGCACTAAAATAGTTAGTTAAACCAATACAATAATTTCTCCTTGTTACATTATTTTAAAGAAATATTGAGTGTATTTTTCCTACGATGGTTCAGTTCACATACTGAACTCTATTAATATGTTATTTGAATTAATATTGTCAGGAAAACCTCTTCTCTATTCCCAACAATTTTGGTTAAAAAAATTTTTCAAACATGTTCAAAACTAAAATATTTGAAGAAATATAACACATTCAATCAATTGGAAGGCAAAGTGGCCGTGGTTATGACGTCAGCATGGCGTCACATGGCATCCAATAAATTATAAAGAAAATATTACTAAATTTGACTGCGTGAAAGATTTTTTTAACGTTATCATTCTCTCATTTATCATGACCGTGCCTGCAGGAGAAGACCATTTACATGTGTTAATTTTTAAAATTTTAGTTTTGTTATAGACACGTCAGCCAAAGTTTATATGAAAAGAGACAGAGTTCATCATAATTTTTGGTATGTTTAGTTCTAAAGTGGACCTACTGAGTCAGAAACTGTAAACATATAGCCTTTTATGAGATATTGGTAGATAGACAGTTATGAGATATTGGTTACTGCCGTCTCTGAATTTACCGCAAAGATCCCTCTACACTGTACTAGTTCAATATCAGCTGCCGGGCGGAATTGCGGGACGCATTTTAAAGCTGGAGATTATCGCACTGACTTGTTTTCGGCGTGAACAAAAGTTGTCTGGGTGTTATCTATGATCGCACATTGCCGAAACACTGATAACTAATATAAACTGATAATGCTGGACTGTAAACAAATAATGTGGACCTGGATGCTTTTGATGATAACGCTATCGTTTACTATGACGACTTTGTTTTCCTGAATACTGTATGCAATATTTTCGTGAAATTATTACTACGTAACGAATAGGCGTATATTAACTCTGAAATGTTACTAACTCAGTGTAAAAATTAACTACAAAATTCGTATGTTCTCACAGCTCTTGAATATACAATTAAGAACACAAACCATCGTCTTAAAGTGGAGTTTTTTTTCTTAACGAATATTTGCTGGGCTGGTGTCGAATTCGTTAGCCTAATGTCGAAGAAATTAATTCTAACTCAGTAAAAAAAATATCTTTTTACCGAAACGAAATACAATAATCCACTAAACTCAGTTTGTTGACGTAGCAATCTAATCAGTTCCGTTAAAAAAGTAAGGCTATTTGCGTGACTAACAATGAAATACTTGGTGGACGCAAATTCACATAATGGTACAAACAATTCAAATAAAACAGTTTTGGAAGAAAACGAAAATTATACTAAATAAGTAAAAACTAAGCCGAAAACTACTTATCGATAAGTCTGACCGTGGTTGATAAATACAACTTTCAGTCATAAGGGCCAGACTCGATACTTTGTATTGTTTAATTAATAAAAAAAATATTCAATGAAATAACTTAGTGTTAAAACATTCAAATAACAGTACTTTTATTGAATGTCTTACCATTCTAAAAATGATAATGAATATCAAAACCCTTCAGTACTACGACGAGAGCCGTGATGGTTTTTATATACTCAAATGTGCAAAATTCCGTCCTAATTAAGCACTTACCTAATTTTAAACTTTAATATTAACACAGCGCAGTTCTAGCGAAGGTAATAATTCTCTACCTCTGTATTTGTCTAATTACTGCGGCCGTCAAGAAAAATATGTTTGGAAATAATATTTTTCCACCAGACATCCGTGGGCACTATATACAAGCCTAAAACAAGGTATACGAAACTCTGCAACATACTGTATCAGAAGTAGAAAATGTGTGAACGTATTTTGGCAGGCTGCAGTATTGAATGAAATACGTCGCGCCATGTTCGTTTGTAGCTGTCACAGTATTTTATTGTGTATTTTTGGTTTGTATTCTCACTGTGTGTGTAAATATAACCAACCACATGTTCGGTGTACGTTATCCCTGGGCCTGCAGTACACTTGTGCTCGGCATGCATGTTCAAATACATCAAGAATAAGAAGTGGTAGCGAAGAAATGTAAATTTTCGAGCGGTGAAAAATACTATTGCTTTTTCTTGTTCGCGGTTTCTTCCATTGCTGGCGTTCTGCAACATGCATTACACATTTTCTCTTGTAAATGGATTGACCAGTGGATGTGGGTTTGTATTTGTAACGTGCTGGGGCAACTGTTGATAAGAGGGAAGGGGAACTGATATTTTCACGAAAATCCATCCCATGAAATCGTGAAGCTTCAGTTTGAAGTACGCTGACCATAACTCTATCTCGAAGGTTAAAGAGGAAGAGGAAGCGGAAATCGGGGGCGTAACCATGTAAGAGAAGGAAGGTTATAAAACTTCATTAAGCTCAGAAAAATCCAAACGTGTTTAAACACTCCCTCGCCTTGTGCCGGTTTTCACGAACTTCGATTCTGGACAAAAGAGTCTATTGAACGGCCAAGGAGTAAACTACTTTGAAAGTTTTGTTATGTACTATATATAATTTTCTCACCAACTTACGATGTTTATATCTTGTGTATAGACAAAAATTCAATGAATAAATGAACTACTACTTACTATTTTATTGTTGTCTACAAATTGGTTTTCTGGTAATCACGTGCCGCTTTGTATTCATATTGATAAAGAAGAATAACAACCCTACTCATTTTTAACAAAACAAAACTCTGATATATAATCATTTAATTTTCAGAAGTAGTAATTCTTATTTCTAACTCTGTTCATTTTATTTTTAAGTATATTATTATAAAACAAGTCTCTTACTGTTAACTACTGTGCCACCCGTTGGTCTGTAAAAACGCAATTATTTTATTAGGTCTTTTGTGTTTACTTTCGTTCCTAAGTTGACTAAATAATACAGTAAGAATAACTGAATACATCATATAGTAGGAAAAATATGTAATTTAGCAACATATATGATTATTATTAATCGAAAATTCATTCTATTTTAGGTGTTATGTAACCATTCAGTTCTTCTATAATGCTTTCCAAAATATTTTCAAATACGGTAAATTGGGTATACTTTTCACCAGCGTGGGTAACGTTGCACCACCATAGATATTCGTTTGTAGGACTTTTGGTGAAGGGAAAGTAAGTTTTGTCTGGGCATTTTTTAAAATTGGAATGATATCCTAAAGTAATGATCACAAAAATTTATCTAATCACAACATCAATCCTCAAGACCACGTTGTTAAAGTGCCGTAAAACCCTCTCACCTTTCATCTCACCTCTAATCACAACCATAAAATATATTTTTGGTGGTGCAAAATTACCCATATATTGGTGGATAGAACACCCAGTTTACGGTAATTCAATAATTTCGTAACATTCGATTTGGTAAGCATATCTATAAATTGCACTACATTTGGCACATTACTTTAGAATAGCATGTTTACTGAAAGCATAATTTTATCAAAATACATTATGTTCCTGATTAGTGTGGACGATAGGGAGGCGGGGTGTCGTCGAGTGGTCTTGATTAAATTAAAATAGTTCAGACAAGCATTTATTGCTGAGAGAGTATTGAAAAACCCCCAGCGTATAGAATGCATTTGCTTGAATTACTCGTGAACTGTATATTGTGTTTTAAAGTATTAGGGACATCAGAATCCCTATTGGTGGTCAGAAACGGAATAAATTTTAGACAAAGAAAGTTACTTAGATTTGTTCCCGAGCCAAACTACAGACTTTCGTAAAGTAATCAATGCAACAGCTCTGTCGTAACGTTTGTTCTACTCATCTCAC
Organism: Medauroidea extradentata; assembly: GCA_003012365.1. NCBI lineage: Eukaryota > Metazoa > Arthropoda > Insecta > Phasmatodea > Phasmatidae > Medauroidea > Medauroidea extradentata. The sequence goes on along the minus strand of PNEQ01116049.1, from coordinate 80,451 downwards.
AATATCCCAAGCCGAGGACATCCAAGTAAATGGTCATCATTTTGAATCCAGTTTTAGTGATAGAAGCTTTTTCTTTAGCCTTCGGATAGAATGCTTCAACTCTGCGGACAGTCATTGCATCTGGTTATTCCCGTCGTAAGCCGGACAAGGATTGCCTGCATGATACATGGAAGACTCGTGCAAGAGGCAAGTCTGGCTGCAATTCTTATTCTTCTTGCGTTTCTTCAAGGACATATGATCATGACAAAACTCCTTCAGGATCCGTGCCGTCATTGTGCTGCTTTCCATTTCGTTTTAAGACCACGGTCCATCATTTCTACTGCTTTTACTATACTTTTTTTTTTTTTTTTTTTTTTTTAAATCCTAAACGACAGCAGCTACCGAAAAACTGCTGCACTATGTTAGCTATTTCTTTACGACAAAATACAATGGTTTCAGATAACATGCAATTAAGGACATTTTAATTAATGGCTTAACTAACCAATAAATTTTATATCTAAAAATATAGAACACATAGTTAAAAAAAAATTTTTCGCGCAACAATTTTCTATATATGCTCTCGTTTAGTAATAAAAAGTAAATAAATATTGTGTAGTGGTGTGGGTGTGTTGTAAGGTAAGCTGTACTTTGTGACGTCTGTACAAATTAATGAGTTGGCTATCGGTAGTCGCGAGACACGAGTGTGATGTCACGGCTTATAGGTCACTCTCGGATTTGTACAGTCATACGAAGTATAGCTTCAACACACCCACGCCACTGGTATTATGAAAGCAGTAGAAACGATGCACCATTCAATAAATTCTGAGAGAATGGACTTTATTTCGCCCTTCTTGCGTGATCTTAAATAGTATAAGGCCTTGATACAAGTACACAAGAGAAGGGTTGTACACTGAAAGAAAAGTATTGTTGTAGGTACAATATTTTTGTTAAAATTGGGACAACAGTCCAGTTAGGTTGTCTGTACTATCTGCATTGTTCCTATTACAATTTGTTCTGTAGAAGTAACAACCTGTTCAGTAGAAGGAGTTAAGAGCACCTTTCTTTTACAGAAAATATTGCTCCGTCTACAGAACACAATGTTGCAGCAACAACGCCAGATAGTATCGGCAACCTAACTGGACTGTTGTCCCTGTTTTAACAGAAGAATGGTACCTACAACAATAATTTTATTTCAGCGTAGGAGTCTGCCAGGACCTGTTTTAAGAGGCCTGACTGCTGCGGGGCCAGCCGAGCTGAAGTATAGGGAAACCCATGTAAAGGAAATTAAGTTTTTCTCGTCTGCAATGAAAGATAAAAAATTGAAATAAAAAGTAAATTGTTGGCAATGGAGAGATGTATTTGCTTGCGGTTTCATATTTTTCATTGCCTTTTTTGATAATTTTTTTTATGGTGATGGAACTATTTGAATTGCAATAAAAAACAGGCTGTGTATGTTGTGTAAAAATTGACACCGCAAAAATATGCCAAATATATGTCTGATCAAAAATGTCCGCGGGGGTATATGTCTATCACTTATAAGAAAGCCGTAAAACGTAATATTTTATTGAAACTTTTTCGTCAGGGGCAACTAGTCCATCAAGTGCGCGTGGACGGAGGGGAAGAAGCGCGAGCGGAGTGGCGTGCAGGAGGGGGGGGGGGGGACTGACAGCTAGCTGGACAATGGACTCTCCTTGCAGGGGATTAGTGACCACATGCTGAGAGTGTCTCCCAGTCAGGAACGAGTTTTGTGTCTCTTCCAAGCGAACTATATATCATATACAAACATATGAAGACACAAAAAAAACTATGTGTAACATCATTCCACATAAATATAACTGCATATTTTCTGAGTGAACTGCAGTTTATAATTTGGGATGATTTGCATTCTTTTTCCTCGGGTCTAAATTAAATATATTCATCCCAAACTTTATGTGGTGGTTTCCTTCCTTGATAATGAACAAGTAAATTTACCTTTTTCCACGTTTCATGACGTTTGTTTTATAATACAACTTGAATAAATATTGCAGTACGTATTATGTTACTTTTTATGTGCCGAAACCTAAGTTATATGCCACGGAAACATAAATTCAGTATTGTAGTAACTAGGCCTACTGGTTTTCAAGCACTGAACAGGCTAGTCTACCATTATAACAGTCTCATCGAAGATGTAGATAACAACTGTGTCGAGCAATTTAATGGGATTGTAGTCATGATAAACGGCGGGAAGAGAGTCAACTTCAGCTTACGTCAGTCATATCAAGTAACTTGTATAGCATGTGGTTAGAATTTTAATTTAAATATTTTTGATGTTATTACTCCTTTTTACTATTTTTATAATAGGGACTGCTTAGTAAATTTTACTTTGATACGTAAGACCACATATTCATATTTATTCAGTTTATTTCTAAATTGATTTATTAAAACCTAAAAGGTATCAGATATCGTAAAACCTAATAATAGTAATGTCGAAAATAATTTTTACTGTCTACCCTTGTATTTTTTCCAAAACAAAAGCTTTAATTATTTTGGCAAATTATTAGTCGTAATAAATGTCATTCAGTCAATAAATATCGAAAACAATATAAATTCATTCCGTGAAAAAAATTTGAGTACGTAGTGAAAACTATTTTCAACATTTCTATAGTTTAAATTTACGATATATACTCCCTTTCAGTATTCAAATAAAACTCGCAAAACCAATATAAATAGTAACTCGTAGCCTTAATGGCCTCTATTATTCGCCAATATTTGTTGCTTCGAAATTTAGAGAAGTATTAGAAAAACGGTAGACCTACTATTATGGAGTGAATTAAATTCACTTTGCGCCACAGTTAACGGAATATTATTGAAGTATTAACATAGAATTAGGCCGCAATCAGTCTAGAAAATTATGCCTATTAAAATGAATTTTTACTACCTATGCCTAATTATGTGTTAATAGTTAAAAAGCCACGCATAAACAGCGCAAAGTAAACATACTCGCCATGGTGGGAGAAAAGCGATCAGGTCGTTCGACTGCAGCTGCCTCACACGACAGTAAGGAACAATCTTGTGACGTTCATCGTAATATTACTGGAGCGTCTGCCTGCAGGTATTTGCGTGTCTGAGATATAGAAGCTGTGAAGAGATAGCTGGGGCAACGATTTCTTTCACGAAATGTATTTCGCTCCACTTTATTTCATTGCCTTACGTGCACGTCTGCAGTCCTGTTTCGTTGTTATTGGCAGCGTGCTTTTGTAAAGCGACATCTCTCATCAATCACTTACCTGAAGCAGAATTGGAGAGGTGTACGGAGTCACTGAAACAAAATGTGGGATTTTTTTTCGTGACAAAATCGTGACTCTAGCGATCGCTGTTAACCGACACACGCGTCTAGTCTACACAGATACTGCCACTAAGTGCAAACTAATTAGTAGGATCGCAGAATTTTCACCACCGGTAAATAGTTCCAAAATTTTTCAATTGCAATGGCTTTGTTACTTCTTCTATGTAAACATCCTCCACAGTGCATGGGTTGTTCAGAATGCGACAAATAAGCAGACATATTTAATCTTGTCCGGCTCCATGTTCGGTACATACTTAAAGTTGCATTGTATATTACTTAAATTTTGCCTGCCAACTTACAAAAAAAAGATGCAAAAAACATGTTAAAATTTTTATATAACTATTAATGTTTTTTTAGCTCTCTGCCAACTTTAGGAATGTTTGGTGGCATTTTTTAATAATGCAGACAGGGTCACACATAACTCTGTTAAAGTAAGAATATGTTTGTTTACTATAAAATTAAGGTAAGTCGGGAGAGATGCCAGCTGAGGGGAAATGCCGGTATACAATTTTTCTACGTTGTGTTAAGTATTATTCGAACAATTTTTAAAGAAACTTATAACTCATTACTGATTTACACGAATGACACATGAAAAAAATGTATCCTATCGTGATACTTTTTTGCACATTAATTCAAACAAAATTACTTCAACGCAAAACACGAGTCGTCCACAAAACAAAGACAAATAAATGTCTAGAAAGAAATTTGTTAGCCAAATAAATAGAAATTCGAAACCATCACGGCTGTCAGGAAACAAACCTAGAGTCAAGAGAAAACTTGCGTACACGACAGAACCAGATGAGCGTTATGGACCCGATGCAGCGCAACTGATGCCTGATATTACAGATGATGAGATGAATGTATCAAGAGAACAGTATGTTAAGGGCTTGGGCCCGAGTTTCTGGGCTTTCGAGAGAATTATTTTTTTAAAATCCATACGAGAGTCGATATCGTAAAATCGCTACGTAACTTTTTTTGAAAATTGGTTTTACTATTCAATGTAATTTTTCGAGACAAACTGCATGATGAGAAGAGCTAATTTATCAATTAAAATGGAATTTCGTTAATTAACTAATTAGCAACTATGTTGCAGTCTTCTGACTCGACAAAATTAGAGTATGCCGTTTAAATCAGCCATAACAAAGTTACGAAGCGATTTTACGATATCGGCTCCCATTTATGTTTTAAAAAATAAGTGTTAAATGCGAAGAAACTCGGGCCCAAGCCCGTAAGGAGTTGAAAGAAGAGTGTCCAGAGGAATTTGTAAATAATAAAAAAAAAAAAATTGAAGTAAATACAAGAAACCAGTCTTCTCAGGAATAGCGGAATCAACGACGAAAACGTTTAACTGCTTCCTAGTTTGGGCAAATTTGCAAGATGAAAGCGTCTACTTCCTGTTCATCAGTGTTGTAGAATCAATTCGTTACCAAACATTTTATGGGAATAAGAGTACTCGATGGGGTATCGAAAATGAGTCAGTTGCAGTACAATCTGTAAGTGAAATTCTTGAACTCAAAGTTGATAAATGTGAATTATTTATCAGTACAGAGTATCCTTATTTAGGAGCCTCTCCAGATGGCCTCATATCTGACAGTGCCATAGTAGAAATCAAATGCCCTGCTTTAATCCAAGGTAAGGTATGTCGCCGGAGGAAGCACATGCAGCTGGTAAGGCTAATTTTTACACCACAAAGATGGAACCTTGAGACTTAAAGAAAGCCACGCCTTCTTTCAACAAATCCAAGGCCAGTTGAATATAACGGAAAGCGACTTGTACTACTTTGCTGTATGGACACCAAAAAGTAAAAGATAATATTTGTGATATAATAATTATAGGGCATACTGTAGGAATTTAATAATGAAAACCGTAATAATATAATACGACTATATAGAGTTGACTAGATATGTTGAAAACATACCATGCAACATCCAATAATGTCATTGCATGTAATTATAATGAGTTTGGCCGAACATAACTTGTAAGGTATAATTAAACTCTTCTCGATTTACAAGCACCACATCACTTTTATGACATACAGTGACTAAATTATAAGGAGCTTGTAAGATACTGTATTGCGGTAAAAATTGAAAATTCAACATGTAGAAAAAAAATTGAGAATAATATTTCAAACGCATATTTGTCAAAACCTAAAAGATATCTTAGACGATCTATAATAATTATAATTCGACAGGAATGAAACACATTTGAAAATCCATACGACCTTGTACTTTTTGTCGTAAAATTGCTGTTACGTTTACGGAGTAGCTCATTTATATTATTTCCAGTACATAAATTTTGGTTACCTCAACGAAAAGCAAATATTTTTGATAATTTAAACAACAGCGTAATAAATGTAAGTGCAAATATGTCTTGCTTATGGTTGTTTATGTTACGGTCACTTTTACAGATATTCTGATCGACTAGGTGAAAAAAAAAAACACTCACTTTTGGTTGACAGAAATTCTTCCAAAATCACACAAATTTCGCATGGACTGTTTGTTGCCCGAGATCATTGACTCAAGACGAGCTCGTGGTCCTGAACATCAAAGAACCATCATCTGTTCAAGAAGTACGAAAACACTTAATGTATAAAAAAAGACGAAAAATTAGTGTTTAATGTTTAAAATCGCAATGTGTAGAAGTGTTCATTTTGCTTTTACTTCAATATGTAATTTTTTAAAACCCTTTACTGGCAACCAAGGATTAAAGCTGCGCTGTAATTGTCATTTTGTTATTTTATTTTCTTCACGTTCACTGAGCGGTTGCTAAATGAGATTTACTGCGACATGTTTGACCTTACACTTTATCTATCAAAGGTATGGTATTGTTTGGTAATTTTATCAGGCGAATAGTTTATAGCAACTGCAGTAAATTACAGCAGTATAGTAAAATGTGTGTCATTAAAATTGCACATTATTTACAAACATTAGGCAGTTGCTTAATATAAAAATTGTGAAAATCTACTTATCAAAGACTGCAGATTACAAATAATACGCCTTGTGCAATTGAATGAATTCACTTTTAAAACTAGCGCGAATGTACTTCGACGTAAGTAACAGTTGGGTAGCATCCTTGTCACTGCGGACCAAATTATTCTTGCTTCACATATCGACCTGCATATATTTCGTGTGTTAAATACAGAAGTCAGAAGGGTAATATGAATGATTTTTTAAAAAATATTACATACTGTTCTTTGAATTCGAACTACTAACGTTAAATTTCTGTACAAATGAATTACAATTCAGTTTTTTACGTCTTTTGTATTCTTATTTGTAAATTTGGGCAATGGAAGCTGAATTGATCCGTCCTTGCTGACAATTATCGTTAAAAAATGTGGCAGCTAAATAAGTAAAAATAATTTTTTTCAGCGAGATGTGTCTCAGTGCCGAAAATATCCCTTTTCCTTTTTTCTGGCGCCGAATATAGTTTTATTTTAGCTAGCCACGCAGCAATACAGCAACCACTTGGCAGGTAAACCGACCCGATTGAAGAGACGCTACTTCCGCGGACTCTGCAGGTATAGGCTGGGGATTACCAGTACAGCGCATTAGCGTACGTCACTCACGGTGGGTTGATGGGATGGGGAGTGGAGGGGAAATTGCTTGACTCTGTTTTTGCCTACAAACATTTAAGTATGCAACTTGTCGTACTTCGGTGCGTTTATATAGTATCATCTCACTGCGATCCCTGGGTTTGTGTAGCTTGGCAGGCAGTCAGGCCTCTTAAGAACCCATCCCATAATTCGCTTGGAGAGATCTTGAGAAACCCTTGAAAACAGAAATCGTGATGGCTGGAGCCGAGGATTGAATACGGGTCCTGCCGAATGTGATGCGAGTGTTGTGACACTGCTACACCACGCTCGGGTAAGGGCAACATTGGACGTTTCTAGTGTGAGTTTTAATGTTTTAAGGGTCCTGCCTGCGTGAAAGCCCTGACGTTAACGAGGATAGGCATTTATATGTTTCGGTGATACTCAAGTCGTATTTATTGACATCGCTTTCAAACAGAAAAACATTTTCTGCGTAGATTGCTAGAGGAATAAAAAAAATTACGAAACCCTGTGCGATATATGTTTTCAAGTGAATATCGATGGTTAAAACACTTGCTTGTTCATAGTTTTCAGTGTCAAAAAACGTCACCTAAGATCCTCTGGTAATTCGGGCATCCTCGAGAGGCCGACATTGGATCTTGTCGCAAGCAAAGATAGAGATATACATGTTAAATAGTCTCCCGTCGAGCTTTAGTGTCTGTCGAACCAACCAACTTTTGACTTTTTAGTTCATCCTTTGGTAAAAGATTAGACGTTGTATACTGTAACTTACTATGTGATCTAACTTTAAGAAGGTATGGTAAGTGGGCTTTACGAATTGTCGGCAGCGAGGTCAGAGACAGTGACACACAACTTGGTATAGGTGGTTCGGAATAAAGTTAGCACTCAAAAAAGCCATGCTTAAGTTCTATTTTCAGGCAATTCGTATATTTCCTCGCGTAACGGCTAACGACGGGTCATGTCTAACCTCTCTGGACACGTCACTTGATGCTTGCGCGTGTAAGATAAATTGTGTTGTCAGTATGAATCGATACAGTTTAATAAAAAGAAGATTATTAATTATATAAAATACAATTATGACGACTTTGGTTGATTTTGTTTTTGTATTCTTGTATTTAATAGGAAAATACACGGAACTATATTGCGTAATTTCGCTGCCAACCTTACAAGCAGTAAGGAAACTATAGGTAATGTTGAACTATATTCATTAAGGGCTAGTGATATTTTTCAAAGGTTAAATGTTTAATGCTCACTTTACCCCTCATGAACTATACAATGTCAGGAGCTGGTAACAGTGGCGTGGATGTGTTGCAAGGTACGCTGTATTTCGCGATGTCTGTACAAACCCGAGAGTGGCCTTAGAAGTGGCATCACACTCGTGCCTCGCCACTACCGATAACTAGGGACACGAGTATTTAGGGTATTCATCTGGCAACAGCCTAGACTTCTCAGTTCTATACGTGTACCGGCTGAAGCCGAATGTCCATTGGCTTCTATCAGTACAAACATGTAGCACGTGATATCCCCACGACTTGTTTCCTTATTTATAGCTGGCCTGCAGTCATCAAATGTGTATTAAAACCGCTCTCGCCTAATCTCAGAAGGAGGAGTGAAGTATACGTTATTGACGTTCAACCTGACCTAGAATCAGTACGCGAAATGATCGTGCCTCTACTGATAGCCTGTTCATGAATTGGTACAGACGTCGTCGCAAAGTACAGCTTACCTTGCAACACACCAACGCCACGCCATTTGCTGGGAAAGGAGTCGGCCATGGCCTTTGTTGAGGAACCTTCCCAGCATTCGCCTGGAGCGATTTCAGGAAACCGTGTAAAACCCTAAATCAGGATATCCGGGGCAAGGGCTCGAACCCGGGTCCTCCCGAATGCTAGTCCAACGTGTTACTGTTGCGACACCTCGCTCGGTTATTGTCTATGAATCTAGAGCAAGTTAGAACTATTATTTGATTGATTACAAAATATTTTAATGGTTTAAAATATTTTTTGCTGTAAATAACAGGTCAATTACAATGTCAACGAGAGACTATAAGTTGCAAAATCTGGTTAAGTTTCCATCTGTCGTTTCTATTTCTTTTAAGTTGTAAAGATGAAAGAGCACTACATTTACTCACTTAAAATCGTTCGTTCTTTCAGCGTCTTGTTCCTAATTGGTTATAGCAGTACTTGAGTAGCTACATCGTTTCAAATCAGAGACTTCTTTGAAATACACTTTGATTCCGGCTGCAATATCAATTAAACATTAACGTTTTAAAACTCACATCTTTTCATATTGAAATGCATTTTATTTACGTACACACAAGCACACCCACACACATATTTCTTCTTCGAAAATACAAGAGACTAAAATTAATTTTTGATTACTAATTTAGACGTCTCTGATTGGTATTCGAATTAATATTTATAATAAAGTATAAATTTGACGACTTAAAGTAGTTTAACTATAATTTCTTGAAGAATGTGCCAGTGGAACGAGTTATTGTAAAACTACTAGACATTATTATACATAATCCACAGCTGTTTTAGTTTTGATAACATCTTTACAAACAGGAAATTTCTGTCGCGTGTATATTTTGTAAGCCTGTTTGTATTCTTCCGTCAATAATATACTGTTAATATTGTACACATAATAGGGACTGAAAGTTTTCACGATAAGATTTCTGTACCACTTAGTTTCAAAGTCGTTTGAGCACATCAGCAGTTCTAGTTCACGGTTATTGGCTGTGTGTATGTGTGTGTGTGTATATAGAGTCGTCTTTCACATTTGACTGTGCCAATCAGAACAAGGTTAACTGCGACAACACGCATCTGCGATTTTTGGGTAGAAACCGAAGACCTAGAGAGTTAGTAAAACATTCATCACTCTACTTTGCACTGCGTATACGAAGCTGAACAAACTCTATCACGTTGACCGCATGACAACGACTATTAAAATTCATTCATAATATTCGAACCGAACAGTGTAAACTGTATTTTCGGATGTTCTTTCACAGAACGGAACTAAGGTAGGCCTATTCGTTGTTACGGGTGTTGGACCTGTAAATTTTTTTTTTTTGTATTTGTGACAAACGCTGTTTAACTTTTATACATCACATATCATGTCATTTCCCCAAATAAAAAAAAGTTATGCTTCATAGTTTTTGCATAATCACTCATAAAAGTCTCAAAACGGCCATTGCAGTGTAGCCAAAACAAAAAATGTAACTGACTAACGAATTCAAAATTACAGGAACTGAAAGTCAGTGAAGTTAGTTTTGAAAATTTCAGTATTAGCCAAAAGTCAAAGTTATACAAAAATTTACTCAGTTTCATCAGCAGTTTTTAAAAAATTCAAAAATGTATTCCTTTGTATTTACGAACGTGTCCTGAAGTAGCCCATACAATTTAGTATAAATATGAATTATCTTGTTTCAGAAAGTTATTTTTTTTTTATTTTGGCTACACCACAACAGCCATTTTACGACTTTGACAGGTAATTATGCTAAAACTATGGGACCTATTTTTTTTGGGAAATGACATTGTATCTACTATGTAAAAGTAGAATAGTGTTTGGCAAAAATATAAAACAATAAATTTGTACTGGGTCAACGTCCTTAAGCATAAGCTTTCTTATCTTGATCTTGAACTCATGCACCTGCTTGCAAGTTCTCTATAGGCCCTGTTTTGTACGTGCTTTATTTTGTACGCAGTCATTGCTACTCGAGCAGTCCACAAGAAGAAATAAGTATTATTTAATGGTACTTTACTATTTTTATTTGAACGTAATGGTTACTAGCCTGGATTAATTTTTTCAAATATTCTTGGGCTGATTTACTCTCTTCTCGGATTCTCAACACAATAATTTCACTATAGCAAGTATAATCGGAGAGATTTTCATTGGAATTATTTCATTAAAACCAGGTTATCATGGACATGACGAAAAAAGTTTCCCATAGTCGTAAGTTTTAAATTTCAAGGTATATATATGCAGTAAACTCCTGAGAGGTATGTACAGTACATGCATGTGAAGTCAAAAATTCTTCACGTATATTTATCAATTTATTAAAATATTTTAATTGGGAAGGTATTGAGAGTGATATATTTCTGTAATTATTTTTACGAACCGCGCGTCTGTACTCTGTCCACTCTAAGGTTGCAGCAGTAATATCAATTGATAGTTTAGTTATATCTTGATTTCCTCACATTGTGATTGTGTTGTAACACAGTTACGTTGAATTTTTCAATATTTCAAACGAAATTTAGGCTGTGCAAAAATGTTATTGTCATTCACTTTAATGAATTAGCTGCAACCTTAGAATGGATAGGTATAGTAGCCTATGATTCTGAAAATTTTGCGATTTACGGATTAACTGACTAACCAAATACAGTTATTTTCCAACTTCCTTTAGTAAAGAGCGTTCGAAATTTGAAATTTAAAATTCAGTGTAAGTTGGTTTCGTGTGAATTAAATTTTAGAGGATCTGAATTGACACAATTTCGTAGAATAACGTATGTCACAAAATAAATCTACATAATTTGGCAAACGTAGAAAATACTTTTTAGCACCTTCGTGACCAAACTGTAGTGTAATGTTTCACTGACTGGTTACTTGTAACGTCGAAATTTTGTGCGTTTGGTATTGAGAGAAACTGCGACAATATGGTAAAATATTCGCACATGATGTGGGATAACTGTTATCTATTACTATCCTTTAGTTTTCGTTTCCCTACGTTTACTGTAACTTTCCAGCAACGTTCCCATCGTTGATATATTTCACAAGCTCTAGTAAGACATTTTCTCCACGGGAAGGTAGGCGAACTAATCTGTCATGTGTGCTGGAGGGCTTGGACGCACATTAATCTTCGTGAATCACGCGCAATGGTAGAGCTGTAGTGTTGAGCACAGTTGATGTCGCCCTCGGTGTGAAGGCTGCAGCAGCGAAGTAACGTCAGTTTATCAAGGCGCCTATTGGGGCCGAGCTGCTCCGCGCAGATGTGGATGGTCTCATCTGCCAGATCGCCTGCCGTGGATTTCACAGCCCACCTTCTCGTCAAGTGACACGTGAGCCCATATAACTACAACCTGTCCCCGGATATACGAGCCACGGGGCGCGGCGTGGCATCGCCAATCTATGAAACATATTAACTTGAGCTTTATTTCCGCTCTCTCTCTCTACCCCTCTATCTCTCTACCCCTCCATCTATCTATCTCTATTTCATTCTCTCTCTTTATCCTCCGAACCGTCTCGTGAGAATATCAATTCTGATAAGAAATCTTTTAAAAGAACCATCAGTGAGATGTAGTTGCAGTGAAACGCTTTCTTCGTTTTTTTCATCAGTTAACTTCTTCACATACTTTGGGAACAGTAGAAAATGTGTCGTTCAGGTTTAATGCTCATTGTTTGCATTGGTTGTAATTTATTTTTAATTTTCTGTTGCTTTTGTTGTGAAATATTAAAAGATTGTGTCAAGTGTTTAGTTTTAAAATAAATTTAAATAGAATAATTATTTGTACCGTTAGGGGGAAAATGTCTCAACAACGCCTGCGACTGCGCCTATGGCACTCCAACGCTTAAATGGGAAATTAATGTCACAACTAAGTGGCTGTGTCCCTATTTCTGTGCCCAAAGCTAATCAGCGAAAATTATACACATTGCAAAAACAAACTCGCGTCTGAATCCGGAACACATACCAATGGTTTATTCTGATTTGAACCGGAAACCTTTAACTGTCATGATATATAAGATACATTTTCCTGGGATCACCTTATCATAAGCCATGAACCGCCCAAAACCTGTGGGTGGTTGTGTACCCTATCATATGTCAGGGAGTTTGTTAGGGAATGATTAAGGGCCTTTCCTAGATAGGCTGCCTTGTGTGTGAGGCAGAAAATATATTGATTGATAAGGTTGCTGCTGACTGGCGTATGTAATGATGCATTACCGCTTCTCCGCTCAAGCCATTTGGCTGGTGGTAGTGGTTTACTATTATATTTTCTCCTATGAGACTTTAAGCAGTGACCAGATTATTTTATTTGTTGATAGCATAGTTCAAAGTCGTACGCTCATTTCTATTGTCGTGTTTTTTTTAATCCGGGTGTTAATTTTCCACGTATGGCAGTATGAAAAAAAAAATATTTTTGGACATTTTGAAGAGTCCGAAAATGATTATTCTAATAAATGTACCGAATTTTTTAAACTATAGCGATAAAGTTTGAAATGTGTGTTGTATTCGTAGATTTACAAATATAAAAGGCGTTAAATAGTTTCGTCGAAAAAAGATTGCTCTTTTCTCGCTGCAACGCATTTTTAGCGCAGATAGGAAGGGCAGGAAGGCCCCTTAAGCGAGCCGATAGTTCCTTGTAGTTAAATTCAATTGGGTTCAACAGTGTTATGTTCATGTGATGTGCGCTGTGGTAACCTAATCAGTAGAATTATGGACACTGCAGAACTTGTGTCAAAATAGTCGATAACAGAAGACGGGAAACTTATAGTCGTAGTTTTGCAGCACTAAATAGTATGAGCGTTGAGGTTACGCAATTTCTTGTTACGTCGACGCTGAAAAGGAGCGTATAGTTTTCGTTAGGGACAGGAATTTTTTGCGAAAATATTTTTTTCTCCACTTTGTTTCAGTGCCTTACGTGCACACCTGCAGTTCAACTTCATGGCTATTAACAGAATGTTTTTGTGCAGAGTTGTTGTTCATTTGACTGTGCCAATCAGTAGACGGATAACTGCGACACATCACGTCTGTGTTTTGCGGGTTTTAGCTCCAGACGCTGGGTGTTACGGCATCCTATCACTGACCACAAAGCTGAGATGCAGGTGCGCACGTAAGGCACTGAAACAAAGTGCTGCAAACATCTTTTCGTGAAATTTCCTATCTCTAGTTATCGTTAAGAGTAGCGACCGGAAAAATTCGCGGGTTCACTGAAATGTAGGCTAGCCTCGAAGAATTAATGTGAAATCGTGCAGAAAGCAGCTGTTTATTAACTGCTCGCTGACACTGTGAAATGGGTCTATGCTCAGTCACAGTTTCATTATTGGCTCGGTTTCTTCCAGAAAGTGTCGAGTAAGTCAACGGCCAATTGTGAACGTGATACAGACCTAAAGTTGCTTGAATTATAGCTGTGCCTAAAAGAAAACGCGAAACTTTATGGTCTCTAGTTATGGGCAAACGCCGCACATAACCTCATCCAATCGTACAAGATACAAGTTGCTACAATGTTTAGAAAACTACGTGGAAGCGAATGATAATCGCGGCTTTCCGGTTTCTGAACTGTGCATGAGGACAATGTTATTTTCCTTCACTGGCTGGCATATTTACACTGTGAGTAGAATTGGTAACAAATTGATTGAATATTTTCTGTCAGCGTATTCTCTTAGTCAGTGTAGCGTTCTGCTTCTGTCGCACGGTTTAACTGTTTACAGACGGATCACAGACGTCCAGTCGTAACACACCACAATTATCATTGGCGCTGTCAAATTAGGACTTTCCAGTAACAAGAGAAAAACGTCAGAAATAAATACATCTCTTTGAAGCCTAGCGTATAATCAACTTTTCCCGCCATTAATCGTCATCCCGAAGTACGAGTATTTCAGTAGGCTACAAAGACATAGTTGTTTGGTTTGTAAGTGTTATGTTACAACATACAGCTTAGATTAAACTCAGGGGTGTCCACAATGGTTGGGGAGAGGTGGAACAACGCAGACTGCGTCATTAAATTTTCAAGGGGGGACGGGGACGGATTTGTTAAAAAATCAGATCAAGTATTTCGGAAGGTAGTTATGGTGCATCGGCACAGCACAACGCTATCTAATGATATTTTATTTCCATACTTATATATTTTAATGTTAAAAAACTCCTGGGTGAGTCAAAGTGTAACGAAGGTGTGAACCCCGGCACAAATAAATAATTAATTTTGTTGGAACAAATTAGTTCATTTATTCATAGAAGAATTCGAATTTTTATTTCGAACACGAAGCTGGGGAAGATTTTTTCCCGTAATGAAATAACCACCTTTTCCGAAGGCTTGATCAGTAAAACTGTCGATTTAAATACTTGTTTTTTTTTTCGTTACCTATCTGGCCGAACTTTTCAACTGTCACTACTGCATGTAACACATACTCATTTTCCGGCAAAAAAATATTCAACTTACGTAACACTGGATACGGCACTATAACAAATCTTGCATGCAAAAAGTATGAACTGATGTGTGTCAGAATCACACACGTTCTTCATACTGTGAAATATTAAAATCAGTTTACACAATTTATAATGATTAACGTTTTCAAACATTTCAACGCTCTAACAGAATGATGTCATCAAGACCGACGTTTCATTTGGTCATTTGTGCTGTTAATATAATATTTATTGTAAGGAACTATAACTTGCTGTCAAGAACTATATTTTTTTAATTACAATGTGTCAAACGTTCTACAGTAGGACTGTACAGTAGTAGCTGTACCAAAATAGTATTTCACTACATCCATATAACCTAAAAGTATATTTAAAAAATGATTACACTCTAAAAATATACTATCAATACTTATGTACAACGTGGTTGCCCACTGGGTTAAATGTTTAAAAAATATATGCGTGTTCACAAAAATAATATTTTACAATGAATTCTCATGTGCGTACCGTGAAAAAAAAATTTATTTTCTCTACACGGCCACGAATTTGCCTCGAAGTAATTAATGTTAAGTTATAGTATTCGGGTTTATTTCAAATCAATACATTACCGAGATCCCTGGTTCGAAATTATAACCATAACCGACAGGGAAATTTGAAAATTCGATTTTTAAAGTGCATGTTATGGCGAGAACTACCACTACGTGAGTTTTCCTTCTTTAGTATTTTTTTTTTGCCTTTAGCGCCAGTTCCGTTTTCTTCTCCGTCTTCATTTCGTCGTTACGGCTCACTTATCTTCCCTCATACATCTTTCATGAGCACTAGGTAGATATAAAGATTAAGTTCTCGCCTGCCATGCTAAATTCTTTGTTTCCTGGCTGATCTAAGTTTTTAAGAGAAAACTTCGAAAATGCGGTTATTGTATCCAAGCAGTTAACGCTTTTTTGCAGTGTGGGCATAATATGAAGTAAGTTTACATAGGTATTTCTTTTGTAAATAAATAGTTGTGTTAGTAAGTTTTCTATTTTTTACAACTGCCAAAAATCTCATATATAGTTAAAATTAAGCAAAAATATACAAATGCAAACTTGTATGCTTAAGGGGGATTAGTACCTGTCATCTTAAAATTCTTTAATTTTCGCTATAAGTTCCATACAATGAGATTTATTAAAATTTCCTGTCTGACTTAGCATGTATTAAGCGTTAACTAGGGGCCGCCCTTCACTACCTTTCTTAGTTTTTGACTAGCCACTTTCCAGAGGAAGAATGTCATTTTTTTCCTGTTTATAATCAGATGCCTCTACGTAGACCTATATCATACTCATGCCAGGTATTGTACAAGTAGGGGCCCCTGATTTTCCGAAAATAATTTTGCAACACTTTGTTTAAATGCATTATTTGCATGTCTCCAGCTCTGATTCGTGGTTATTGGCAGATGATTTTGTGCTGAGGCGTAACTCATTTGATTATTTGAGTTAGAATAAAAGTAACTGCGAGACCACACGTCTGCGATTTGTCGGTAAAACCCAAGGCGCTGAGAGTTCAAAATATCCGACCACTGACCACGAATCATACTTGCAGATGTGCGCGTAAGGTGGTGAAACAAGTTGGTGAAAAATTATTTACACAAAAATCTATTACTCTAAAATACACTGTAGAAAACTTCCTAAATAGACATTTAAGTGATTAACCCCTTCATATGCATGGGACACTTCCTATATTTCAGCTTGTACATAGAGAAAATGTTGAGCATTATTACTACACAAGTCTGTTGACACCGGCATATATTTGACTGTTTCCTACAAATGTTTATGAACACTACTATTGATGTATACGAATCAGTTTTACCATACCTACATTTTTAACACTCGTATACGGCAGTATGGTAAGTTTACAAA
The DNA here is from genome assembly GCA_003012365.1 of Medauroidea extradentata. NCBI lineage: Eukaryota > Metazoa > Arthropoda > Insecta > Phasmatodea > Phasmatidae > Medauroidea > Medauroidea extradentata. Next base: position 63,571 of record PNEQ01116049.1, on the reverse strand, counting down.
TATTTTTTTACAATGTATAGGGACGTTTACAACACCGCATTGCCACAAGTATAATGTACAGTCATCGTCAAGATCTGCATCCGTCGCAACACATCCACGCTTCGTCCCAGAATTAAACAAGAACTATGAAACTAAATTTAAAAATACCCGGTCGAAAGATAAAGGTCGTCATTAATTGCAATGCCAATACACATTACGATTTAATATTCGTACTGTTTTCAAACTCCATTTTTTTTCCCTTTAGAAATTGTCTTGTCATATTGCACCAACTTTTAGTGAAGAGGAAAAAAAATTGCATTCAGTTCTGAAGTTGGTACTTCTATAACTAAGTCGTTTTACCATTTTCCCCTACAATTAACGCTTGAGCACTAAAGTGTTATATTTAGAGATCGTTTCTGCCAGCATATTCTCCAACTCTATGTAGCGTTCTGCGTCTTGCATATATTGAACGTAAATTCTACGTTTCTTATGGACATTCATTGCGTATATTATACGTACATATAGTGACATATGTATAATATAAAATGTTTATTGGTAACGTCAGATATACATATTATTTACGTAATGTCTCTACATGAATAACGTAAAGCTATTTAGCCATTTAATGTATGTATATTATACATATATTTGCAAGTGTTCATGATACATGTTTTTTTCATGTGTGGTATATGTGTAATAGATATGTCAAATATACTTGCACGTAAAATCAGCCTTTAGCGATTCTATATACGTATATTATATGTTGTGTGCTGTGTTAGTACGTCCTATTCATTGTCGTCATCATCCTTGTAAGGTAGCTACGTACGTATGTTTTATGTTTTGCGCGACGCCAGATGCACAAGCGTCTTCGCTCGCCATATTTTTTCAGCAAGGTACAACGTGTACCCTCCCTTATCATCCACCACGTAACCGTCACTTTCCATTAGCAGTGTGTGCACGCATTGTGTCGCGTACTCGGCGATGTCATCTCCAGCGCATGCAGCGAGGGGAAATCAATTTACCGACACAAAGCCTTCATTCAGACAAGCAGTGGCACTTTTCATTGTGCCATTAATAACTCAGCACATGCGATACCACTAAATTTGGCAGGAGGAGAGGTATGCAATTAGGGCTTAAGGTCTCGCCTGGCCTATTTGGACAGTGTAATGCAACAAAGAATCAACTCTCAGATCCAACGTCAAGTAACAACGCAGTATAGTAAAAGATCACAATGAGGTTTTGTGTTATATATAATTAAAAAGAGGTGACGAAAATGCATGGTTATCAGCTAAACAGAGTTCCAAGATTCACCTAGATGTCTATATTATTTTGCTAAACGTAAAAGGAACGTGGGTTAGTTATTTTGACATAACACTGTAAATTTAGGAACTACTACGGAAAACAGAAATCAGAATGGCCGAAACGGTAATCGAAACCAAGTCCCCCCGAACACGAAGGCCAATGCACTACATCGCTCTGTGGCAAAAGAAAGAAGTGAGTTGGGAGAATGAATTTGTTCCTGCCGGGTATTTCCACCCCCTTGACTTCATTTCAAAAGCTCTAAGTTACCAACTAGTTCAGAATTAAAGTGTATAAGAATATGGTTGCTAGCCCATCCGTGCATAATAATTCGCTGCAAAATTGTACTTTTTTGTAAATATAGTCTTTGCAAAACCAGTTGCCACAAGAATGCTTTGTAGAACTAACAAATATTTACCTACTAAAGGGTGTATTGTACAAGAAAAACAGTTTTGGTTACACAAAAGATTATTTTAGAAAAGGGTTTCGAAATATATGTTTTTTGTAAAAGTACTATGCATTATATTCACAGTTTTATAATAATATTACCGCAAGCTGAGATAACGTTGTGTTAAAGAGTCCCAAAGTCACCCCACGTGTCCAGTTTTCATTTTCCATTTTTTTCAACTTGGAGTGAATATTAATTACATTTTATTTAAGATTTTTTTGGAGTTTGCCGCAAGTAAATGTATTTACTCAGAAGTATCATTTATGAAAAGTGTTTTTGAAGTGTTCCAAAGTCACCTCACGTGTCCGAAGTAACCGACACTTACGACAAAGCATTATACCCTGAGAACTATGCGGCAATTCTGCGGTTACATGTGTACGCTATTACATGTTGGCAAACATAACCACAACTGATCTGTTAACTAACAGGAACTCTAGCAGCGTTTCGTAACGGCTGCCCTGATATTTTGGTTGGTACGCTTACCTCAATACCAAGAAAATACTGTCACGGACAGTAGAGAACTCGCGAAAGGTAAACAATTATTTAAAAGAGCTTAGATATCAAAATAATAACTGACTTACGAATTCGTTTTGAGAATTTAATACAAAAAAATTATGTTTTACAAAATTTTGACTAGAATGGATAAAGCAAGAAAAGAAGCTAAATCTGAATTACTATCCCTAATTTGCCATGCAGAAGACACAAATACAATTAACTGATTTAATCTTAACCACCTAACAACATTTAAAATTTAACAGACCTTTAAATTCTTTTCCACGTCCGGATTGTCCCGCAGTTACACTGAATGTATTTAATTCATTAATTTCTCCTATCGTCACTCCCGACAGCCGCAAATTAACATAAAAAATAAAGTAAAGTAACTTACGTATTACGTTGTTGTCTTCTTGCTCATTTCCAGCGAGCCCCTTCTCACTGCCTCTGACCGACGACAACGATCCCAGGGGGAAGGGCAGACCCCCTTGTAAAGCTTCCAACACTCGTGCCCTACTTAGTCGGCATTTCGCGCGAGGCCATGACCCTTAGTGCAGTGCCCCCGGCTTGCAGAAATTCAACCACCTGGGTTTCGGGTTAAATCTACTACCAATAGCAATTAACAAGGACCATGCCAAAACACGTAACTTGCCCAATAAAATAATAAACTTCCGAGATGACAATGAATTTGAACAAAAATTTGGCCCCCGTACAAATCATCTGCAACAATATGTAACAAAATTACATTGCTAATTACCTATCGTCGGTTCACTGCTGATTTCCTGTCGGCAGAGTTTGCCATATTTTAGATTAAAACGTAAAACTTATTATGTTTTTATAAATACCTATAGGCCCCTATGTTTTGACTATATTATAAAAAATACTTTACAAATAATAACTGCAAAACTTACAATGATTGCCTGGAAATATATGCAAACAGCAATGTTTATGTCTGTTTATAAAAAAATGTTTTGTATATCTACAAATATATTTTGTACATTTACAAAACGTTTTCACGTATTTACAACACAGTTATTGTGAATTTGACAATTGATTGTGGCACCGTTTTTGTCATACATTTCCAAGAACCAGTTTTTTTATTAATAATATTTTCAAAAGGTTGCTGGCCACTGGAGATGATTTTGTTTCACATCGAGCCATAAACGTTTACACCACTAGTTATCATAGCCATTTGGAATATTTGTAACTAATTCTTCTTGTAGGTCCCGTATTAAAAAATAGTTTACAGGCATTTTCTCGTAAAATTACTATTTTGTATACTTTGAAGCAATGTTAACAGTATCACGGATAGACCTCCAGATGTCTACATCTTCACATACTCGGTGGTTTTAATTTAACCTGTAGTCAAACCAGGGTTGTGAATAGTGGATTGAAATGTGGTATTTTATCAGTATGTCCGCACTTATTTTGGTCTCCAGTTGTATAGCGGTAATGTAAATTTAGGATTGTAAAATATAAAAAATTTCACCAAGGAGAAACTTAACTAACATCCACCACAGCGAAGCTAACAATTGTGTGAATTACAGATTAAGGCGGTCGCCTGTCTGATGCTTGAACTTGGTTGCTGCATGTTTAACATAAGCGTTTTTGTACGAAACTTTTTACCGTGACAACAGAATATTTGTCTATGAAGAATTTACGTTTCACAAGCAATGGAAATCTGGAAAACATCGTTTCAAGTGCCACATGACAATTTAAATTTTCTTATTTAAACTCACAAGGATATTATTAGCCGGGATATATAAAAAAAATTGTTTAGTCAATATCAATTTAGTTGCTTTGTGTTCTACCCGAAAATATTTCACGTTTATTTTTGTTGTTAAATAAACTTATAATACAACTTTGTAGATAGATTCATGCGAATCGTTGCAAGGGTGGACATAACGCCGGTTCAGAGCTGTGCGTGTAGAGGCGATAAAGTAAGCTATGAGAGAGCGAGAGTCGACCTAACAGCCAGTGTGGTCAGCTGGAGAAGTTAAAATTCTGGTGGTACCAGCCCGTGGTGGGAAGAATTGGAGCCGATTCTTCCCAACATGATACCAGCCAAACTGAATATCTAGTATTTACAAAAAATTTTCTCACATACCATTGATATAAATAATATTTATTCAAGCATTTAAGCTAGCAAACTAAACGAAAGCTCTTCATTTTAGGGAGCAAAGTACTTCAAATTCAGTTATTCTCTTTAGGGGTGTTTCTAAATTGATGTGGACAAACTGTTAACAAAGTTTCGAAGGTAGTCGATTGTTCACAGAGGTTATTTATTTTTTTCCTAAACTAAATGTGTGTCGAAGACATATATCACTTTACAGCAAGTAATGTAATAATTCAGCGTCAATAGGAGGGCAAAAATTCCCACGGGTTGTGGCCCAGGCTGATAAGTTTTTTTTATGGTCTGAAACTGAGAAAGTTAATTTTCAGCAGAAGTCATAGTAAATTAAGAGTAATTTAAATAAATTACAGTGCTTCAGGAAATTTGACTAGTGTTTCTATGGAAATTAAATATAGTGCCTGGTAAGGTACGGTAATTGGTAGGGACTGGAAAATTTCGCGAATTCAGTGTGCCCGCAGACTAGAATCCATTGTCCTATACATACTCAAAGCACTGTCTATTCGTTAATTGTCTGCTGTTACACTGAGGTACAGCTAGTGTCAGGGCTCGAGTATACATAGGATAGTTGATTATAACAGGAACGTAATTGAATTTGCGATATTTTCTTGTCTCTAGTGATTGGTCTTCACGTCTCGTCTGCAGCGAGGTCCTTAGAGACAGCGATACACAACATGACGCAATGACAGGAACTGGCCTGGTACCAAAGATCGAACTCTGGTAAAAGTACCATATTTATGGTACATTTGGCATTACTCCTTGTTTCGAGGTCGTGGAAACGCGCGAAATAGCTGCAGGCAGCGGCTCGGGCATTTCCGCCGCGGCTCGGGAGCGGCCGTCGGCACGTGTGTGGGCGGAGCGTAATTACAGGGGACAATGGCCTTGGAGAAGACGCCGCGCCGGTCGTGTCTGGCCGAGGTCGGTCGGAAACGGCGCGTTCCTAACCTCCATCCTCCACTGCAGTACGCCAAACTCTAGTAGAGTCGCGAAGCAAGAAAAAAAATATCAAGGACGTCAACAGAAATTTCGGTGTCCTTCACAAACACAGATTTCGGGACCTCTTTCATTCCCTCATTCGCTCTTTTTTTTTATCAGAAACACATTTAAAGGTGAAGAGCATGGGTAAAGACAATGGCCCACATTATTAAAAAAAATATTTGAGATTTATGCGAGAACACAATGGCAATATTATATTGTATTTTCCAATACAAAAGGAATATGACCACATATACAGGTCGTTCAAGATAAAGTGAGCACTAAATACGTAACATTTCAAAAATATCACTAGCCGTTATTGCATATAATTCAACATTAACTGTAGTAGCCTTACTGATTATATGGTTGGCAGCGAAATTACGTAATATAGTTTCGTGTATTTTCCTATCTAAATACAACAGTACAGAAACAAAATACATCGAAATTGACATAATTATATTTTATGTAATCAATAAACTTTTATTTTATCAAACTACGTAGGTTCCAACCGACTACATACTATATCTTATACGCGCAAACATCAAGTGACATGTCCCGAGAGGTCGTTAGCCGTTAGGCGCGAAAAGATACGAATTGATTGAAAATAGAACTTCAGCAGGGCTTTTTAGAGGGCTCACTTTATCTCGGACCGTCTATAGCGGCACAGTGCAGTAACGTTGCTATTGCAGGCTACTTTTTTATAGCTTATTACACCAATTAAATAGTCATAGATGGTTTTTGTTATTGTGATAGTTGCTTATTTTTCAATGGTTGTATGCCATATAAACTAAAAAACATAATTTATAAACTATAAATTCAATTAAAATTCTTTGTCACATTGTATAATTTTTTACATGTGCATAACTCCGTTGTGATACATAGTGGGTCACCATTGTCTCTCCCCAAGCCATTCTTATTTAACGAGGGGCCGCGGTGGCAGAATGGTCAGATCATTCACCTTCCACTAAGGGCGATCAGGGTTCGATTCCCGGCGTGGTCAAGTTCGGATTTTTGCGTGTGGGAATCGTGCCGGACGATACCGCTAGCCGGCTAGTTTTCTCGGGGATCTCCCATTTCTCCTGCTCGTTAATTCCTGCGCCGCCCCGTAGTCACCTCATTTCACCCCTCACCGGCGCTAAATGCCTAGTGCTGGCCAAAACATCTCACAAAGGCAAAAACAATTTTACTGCGAATTTTTTTAACCTAGTAGATATAGTAGTTATTAAAGTAAAAAAAAAAAACACGTCGTATGTTTTTGTTGTCCTATACACGCACCGGCCACAATAGATTACCCATTGGCTTCTGACCGTAGGCCTATTATAGCATAGCACGCGATAGTCTACGAATTAATTACTACTGAATTGCAATCATCAATGGCGTGCCAAAACAACCATCGTCCAGTCACAGAAGTGATAGTGAAGTATACGTTCTTGACATCTAACATGACCTAGAATAAACTATATTCGCAAAATTCACTTACCTATAGTGATATTGGATTAGTAAACTGTTGTGTAACTTTCGGTCTATGTCAGTTAAAATTCATCTTCGGTCTACAATCGTACGTTTTTTTAGCCATATTTTGCGAAGAAACATTTCTGCGAGCCTAATTTATAATTTGCATTCTATTGTATCGTACAAGCCCTCGCACAGTAAGCAGTTGGCAGTCCTGCATTTGGCTGCTTTTACTTGGCAATGCAGTACATACTTCCGCGTTGGCTTTGACATTGAGTAGTTGTGCAGTCGACCCAAGATAAACTATGTCTTGTACTGCCTACTGTTATAACTATATGTTGTCACTAGCCAGGCAGAATTCGTCATATTTGCAACTTCTCCTACAGAATTACAAAATATTGCGTTTTATATACACGTGAACATTGCGTGCTATTGCAGTTATTTATAAAAAACGGTTTAAATAGTATTTTAAAGAAATGTATAGCGTTTCACACGGGAATAATGAATGGAGTTTGTTTAAAATTCCTACTTGGCTCTCTCTCTCTCTCTCTCTCTCTCTCTCTCTCTTTCTCTCTCTCTCTCTCTATATATATATATGTTTATTATTTTATTTCCTTTATATGTAAGCTTATAACAAGTGTTTCTTTCACTAAAACAAATATTATTGTGTTGGCATAGTTCTGATGCAGTACTGTAGTTGAAGCTTTTAGAAGTTATTTTAACTATTCTCCATTACTGGCTGATAGAAAAACACAAACAATGCGGAAATGTGCAATGTGGATTCTACGCTTGAATTTAAATACTAAACATTATAGCCAAGTGATAGAAAAGCCTTGCTTGAATGCAGATACAACACTAAAACAAGGATTGGGAAAATCAACAGCGAATAGTAAAATCCATCTTCGTCAAAATATTGGAAATACTACACAAAAATTTCTTGCAGCTGAAAATGGAAACTAATAATAACTCCAAAAACTAATTCAAACATCGCAGTATTCTCTTTACCATGCGGATCAATTTTCGTTTACTCGCCACTTATTGCATGGCCTCGTAAGGGTATTCACGTGGAAAAATTCATAGTTTTATATTTGCATGACATAGTGATCGTTTTTCGTTTTATAGACGTTACTTGTGACTACATTTTCCACTTGTACAAATTTTTTAGCTTTCATAATTTTCCCAATGCGGAAGTCAAAATTTACAATTTATGCGTACGCAGAAATGCAAAATCCAAGTGTCTTATTCGAACGAAATCACTTACACAGAAATGAGTAATTATGGGTTATATTCTAAAATATTTAAAAACAAGAGCGATATTGTTTTGTACTTAAAAAAAATCTGAAAATGACAATTTACGTCATTTATTGTAGTTTTTAAAAAAGACAATGTTACTTCGTTGTGTGTTTTTAAATATTTTAGCATATGAACTTTGATTACCATATTTCTGTGTCACGCAAATAAAAAATTATGAATTTTTCCACTTGCCATTGATCTATTTAAATGAAATAATCGACTGTGAACTAATACCCATGAGCTCTGCAATAAAACATTTTAAAACCCACAACGTAATATTTTGAATTTTTTAAAAAAAATATCGCAAAACTACAGAACGAAAATTGCAAATTCAACATTTTTTTTAAATATAAAAATAGCTCATGGGATATTTTTTTTTTAACATATTTTACTACGTAGCCCATGGCATGCTATTTCACCGTGAATTTTTTCACTTATGTAAGTCAATTGTTTTTTACTATTTGCATGGCAGCAGAACACGCAAATTTTTACTTTGACCCACAGTTATGAGAAAACAATTTAGAGTTAAAATTTTTTGTAAGAAAAGAACTGTATTCACAAGTTTCATCTGCAAAACTAACACTATTTCATAAAAATATAAAATTACGATTTTATCTCACTTGAACACCCTTAAGGAGGCCGCCTACCTAGGTCGCCGAGCCGTGTGCTGACTTTTGGCCGATAGACAATTTTCCGAAAACCGGTCTGCTCTTCTCGTACTTCAGATGGCCTTAAGACTTGTGACATAGCCTCTCTCTCTCCTGTCTTCGCTCAACGGTAACACGTAGAACACACATTCGGGAAGACCTGGGTTCGATCCCCGAATCCGGCCATCCTGATTTCTATTTTCTATAGTTTCTCGAAAACACTCCAGGCGAATGCTGGGAAGGTTCCTTGACAAAGGCAATGGCCGACTCCTCTCCCAGCTCCTGTCATTGTATCGAGCTGTGTCGCCGTCTCTAATGACCTCGGTGTCGACGAGACGTCAGCCCAGTTACCTTACATTACATCTCCTGTTCTGACTCCTGAGTTGTCCATACAGCAATAACTCTTGACATACTCCCCCACTCCTGACTGTAGCATATCACGTTAACTGGAACGATAGTTTTATCGCTGCTGGAAATGACAAAAAAAAATGTATTTTTGCCGTTCTATTTAGGGTATGAAAATCTTGTTTAAGTACCTTACATAATGAATAGGCGTGTACAATACAAATAAACCCTAAAACGATAGGATCACCACTGAACGTCTCATAGAGGAAAACTATCGGCGAGAAGACTGCACTCACACCACACTGAAAAAAGCTTTGTGAATACCTACATCTAAATATGTTCTGATTATGGACCTCACTATTTTTTTTTTTTTTTGCGGCGACCATAAAATGTTTTTGTAGTCCACTGTAAATTTTCAAAGGCTCTACAATAAACGTGACCAGTACAAAACCATTTGGTGAGGTCCATCTTAACGAAACATTCTGTGGCCACTGCAAAAATAGTTTTTTTTTGTGCAGTTCATTGACTTGCGCCTAGAGGTCAGGGTGAGGCGTCATACGCGTGCTGTCTCGCCCTTTCCGCTTCCACGCTTCTAGTCCTCGAAAGCTCAAAATACTCTCAGCGAGTGCAGCCAACTTAAGTGCAGAGCTCTTAGCTAACTGCATTCTTCCCGTTAGTGACTTGCTTGAATTTACCAAAACCTAGCACCAAACCAAACGTGGTGTGCTATACGGGCGCGATATGGGTGGCACAGAAAAGGCTGAGAAAAAAAAATTTCGCACATACATTTATTAACACGCTGAATGCAATAGCTACACTTGTTCACAGATCCAATGAATATTAAGCACTGTACACATACTGAATATGCCCCATAACATGAGTATCACCCATATTTCCATCCAACTTACAGTAACACATTAACTGATCACCAATTTCAAACTTAAGCTTATTTCTTGAAAACATCCCTGGAACTTGCATACTATTTACTACAGCAGTAGAAGCAGTCATGTTACTGTTTAGAGCAAAACTTTTCCAACAAATAATATTTCGAACATCAGTATCATTTATATAATTAACAATACCAGAACTTGGAATAGCAGGTTTCTAATACAAAACAAAGTAGCAAAAGAGCACCACCTAACTTTGCAAAAATACCTTTACAATGAAAACGAAATAAAAAAGACACTAACACAACACTTTCTTCAAAAGAAAACTCCTTAAGATACAAAATAGCTGGATCTATACTATTAGCAACAGCATCTTTTTCGAACGTAATAATATTCTTAAACACTTTTTGTAGAAAACGTAGCGCAATTAGACACCCTATTTCAAGGTCAAATTAGTGAGGCGTGCTTGAAAACCATTGAAAACTACAGAAAATTAAACTCCACAGAATGTAAAAAAAACTATCTAAATTTCCCGTCTAGCATAACGATTCTCAAACGCTATCCGTAGTCACCGAGAAAGCACGTGGCGTGGCATACGAGTAAATTGTCTGTTCCTGACACTTTACACAGCCCGTGACGTGTTCGGAACTCTAAATGAAAACACTTTACCAAGGAACTAATGGGAAGCTGGCAGCTACCTTCATTCCACAGAAAGTAACTTTACGTCCATATATTTAAGTATTAAGTTCTTAATTTGTATCGGTCGTTTACGGTGATGTGGGCACATTTTAAGAGGCGCATCAGTCGCCATATTGGATTTTTTAAATTTTTATTATTTTTTATAAATTCTGAGAAGGAAGGTGTGAAATTTGCCATTACAGCGTGAATATTATTTACCTTGCGGTACAATACAAGCATCGCAGTTGTACTTTGAACGTATATTTAGACAGTCCAGCAAATCAAAAATATAAAATACATTGTTTGACTTGTTTCAGCCTTAATATACGTTAAAATTTCAATTGTTATGTTTACACTGTAGCAAAATGTAAACAGAATTCATTCTATAATCAGAAATATTACACTATTCTTACCATAGTTAAAAAAATTAAATTATCCAATGAATTAGTAGACCTACGCGTGAGACGTGCTTTAGCGTGATACGGAGTATTTTTTATTGTACAACTATTAAAAAGGTTTCCTAAAAGGTTTTTCTACGAAAGTAATACACACTTCAAACTGTATCTGTATGGTTTTAAATATGTCTGCAAACTAAAAACATGATTACCAAGCTTCTCAAAAGGGCTACAAATAACTTTTCCACGTTGCTATAGCTGGAAAAATGTAAACTGTAGTGGTAAAACAGATTGATAGAAACCTGCAATTGGATTTAACCACAAACTTTCCACAAATAACATAACAGGGCCATCGCATCAAGTCCCGTTGAAAAATATTTTCTACGGAAACACAGCACGCTAGTTTAGTCCTTCGCGCCTAGAGGCGATGAGGTGTTTGACGGACGTGTTATATTCGATTTATCACCTTCCTCGTTTTCGTGCCTCAAACGTAAAAAAAGGGGAGGCAGGAGCGGTAATGTTTACGTTGACCGACGTATGTTAATGCATTATCGCTTCTCCGCGCAAACTACTCAGTTGGCATGCAGTGCTGTACTATTATCCATTTTCCTATGGGTCTTCAAGTGGTGTCCATATTATTTTATTTGTGGGCAGCACGATTCTAAGTCTATCGATTATTTCTATAGTTGTGTTTTTCAAATCTGGTCGTTATTTTCCCATTTATGGCAGTATGGAAAAGCCGTTTTTGACTATTTTGAGGATCACGTAAATGATGTATTTTTGAAACTATAGCGACATTCGTTTGAAGTGTGTGTTCTTTCCGTAGATATACAAATATAGTGCGCGTTAAATAGTTTCGTCAAAAAAAAAGAATAATTGTAACTCGCTGCAATGTGTTTGAAGCGCATGCAAGGAGGCCCCTTAAGGTCCTAACAACATGTGAAGTGATAGTGATCTTTGAGTGATTTTTGCAATGGGAGTGTACTGAGTCGCAGATAAAATGACAAAGCTAAGGGAACTGAGCTGTGTTCATTTTGTTGTCCATCCTCGTCGTAATTTTCATGCGCCGTGTTTGATCCTTGTCTATTTTGACTCTTTTTCTTATGTACGTACTGTACTCCTATTACGGAATTACGTGTTTGTGTTGGCCATTTCAGACTTCCTTGATTTGCTTCTTTTTTTCTGCTAATTTTCTCGTGATTCATTTTATGTAGCCGTGAGTTTTTTTGCGACCAACAACATTCGCTACCAACGTAGTAGGCCTATATCCAACGAAAAACTGCAGTCTGTCAGGCGAAATACTTGCCTAAAGGATGTGATCAATTTACCGTGAACAAACATGAAGTACTGGTTTTTACGTCGGGTATTAGAAGGTCGACTAAGCAGTTCCCATCATGCTATCCCACATCGTTTCATCCATGCGAACATGTTTGGGGATTCAAATTCGGGGAGATGTCGCTTGTCGATTTGGACGGAAGCACGTCTCCAGGCAACTGCCACATAAATGCTTAATGTGTGACACGTGTCAAATGCTGCCTGCTCCGAGCACCCAGATGCTCACTAAGCTCTCGAACTACCCGACCTCGCAGTACGTGTTCGATTAAAGCCGCGCGCACAGCTGCTACTACTCTCGTCGGTCCAAATACTGCCTGAGCTTACATCGCCGCTTGACACGTTCGTTCATGTCTGCAGGCTTCTGAATCTAATATAGAAATTCGAAAGAAAATGCATACGTTGAAAATGCTTGCCAACTCTGAGAGCAAATGTTTTTATCTGTGTTACTTCGTATCAAAAGAGTTAGGTAGATATATTTGTGATGCTGCAAAATAATTATTTATAACATAAATTTTGCATCTACCCATTTTATTGCAAATGACATTTTACTGTAGCTTATTTTACAGTCCAACAATTGTAACGCATGCGTGCTAGTGTACGTTTTTTTACACGTGATAACGTGATAAGTTAACTTGACTAAGTGTGATTTTGTTAATAATGAATACCTTTAGTATTTAACTGAGTGAACTAGTAATAATTTGTATTCTTTCTGTATTTAGAATAAAACTATTTGAAGTTTTATTTGCAAAACTTTATTTAATTTTATTTCAGGTTGATATTGATTCACGAATATTATGTTTGTAGTAACTTTTAAATGTTAAAATTGTTTAGTGTAAGAAAAGGCACAGTATCTTTACGTTGCCACACTACCAATTAAAACATTATATTAGTATAATTATTGATACATTATAAATCACAACTATTTTCTGTTTAAATTACAACGTTTTTCGTTGGCCGGAGGGTTTTCTGGGGTACTTCTATTCCCCCCCCCTCCTTCCTCCCGGAATTTGCATTCCGTCGCTTCTTTGTCGTAGGGTTTGATTTCATGTCACCCTTCATGGTTGGGCAGCTAAAATATATCTTTAAAATTATTTATTTTGCTCATCAGCTTAACATTTCGATACAAATTACATTGTTATATCAGTGATAAAGTAAAAGGAAGTTAGCCTACTCGTCGTTGTTCAAGCAAATTATTGGTATAATGCGATAAACGTGTCCTGTCGGCGACAGTCAACACATATTTGTATGAAACATTTGCTGCAGCCTTCAGAATTATTTGTCATTTCCCGTGCACATACTCGAAAACTGTTGCCCGTTTAGTCCCCTCCGAAATTACTTTCGAACTTTAGAACGTGCTTTGGTGTTTTCCTTTTTGTGGAGAGAACTTGTTTGAAGGTGATAATAACCATTACTAGTGAGTGAGAGATTTTGGTAAGCGCTTAACATCGAGGTCTTTAGCGCGGGTGAGGGGTGTAATGAGGTGAGTATGGAGCGGCGCCGGAATGAAGGGGCGAGGAAAAAGGAGATCCCTGAGAAATCCCGACGACCCACATGCGAAAATCCTTGGACCGACCCTACCAGGAATTGAACTCGGATCGCCTTGGTGAGAGGCGAGTGGTCTGACCACTCTGCCACCGCGGCCCGTTAAATTTCAGTAGTGGCAAAATGTATACAGTATGTTTAATAGTCTCGTGGGAAAATTTTATACTTACAAGTATCGGAAACATAAAAATTATCTAAAAGGAAAAATTCTGTTGGGCCGTAAACCGTTTTTTACATCACGCTCAACGACCTATATACATTACCCGAGTACGCTTTGAGAGTAATACGACGTTCTGTACAGAAATACATGTAGCATGCACTAATTGAAAACTTTTTCAGTAAATTACCGTACGTACTGGTAAAACGTTACGCATAAATAAATTTTCCATTCAACAATAAATTTGCACCATAGACATAATGAAAGTTAGGCGTATTAACCGAGATAAGTAGAAAATCTAAATAAATAGCATACACACAGATACAGCAACTCTAATGCTTAAAACGAACTTGTTTGAAAGTAACGAAGACGTGTCCGTAAAACGGTTTAGCAAAAATAATTTTAGTAAAATAATTTCTGTACACTCAGAACTACGAACCACATTGCCGCGTTTTCGTAATACGTCCGAGGATTTGCGACGCTCTTGCACGGTCTGCAACATATGAACGCGAGCGGCTGTGTGCGAAGTTGAATTATTGGAGAATTTCTTGTCTCCTGTCACTGCATTGCATAGTTACAACTATCCCCCCTCCCCCTTCCTAGTAGCATTTATATATTTTACAAATTTGAACTGACTTCACAACCTTTTGTTTTGGTCCATTTCGTAGACTGAGTCAGTAGCGTTTTACCTGTTGCGGTCCCTTAGCCAAATATGTTAAAACGCATTTTTTATGTCTCCCTTTTTAACACGCGTTTCAAGGAAGTATCTTACTTCAATATTATTCACGTTGTACAGCTAAGAATTTGTTCAGGACGTTATTTGTTTTCAATCATTTTAAGATTGCAAGTTACGATATCTTAGTTTAGATAAGCAATTGCTGATGTAAACGCTGCGAAAGTAATTTTTAGCTTATGCACATGAATTTCATGTAGACTCAAGACATTGACTAAAAGTAATACAAGAATATACGAATAACACGAAACAAAAATACGTCGGAAATGAGTACGCTTTACAGGGTTTCAGGGGGAAAACAGTTATCCCATATCGTAATGGTTGTGAGTGACAAACAGTATAGCAGAAGAGACTGTTTTAGAATTGCCATAACGTTCATACATGATCATTGTTTGGATGTTGTTGAAATAGTTTTAATTGTGCCATCATTTGAGTGACCTTATGGCTCGTGAATATATGCAAATGTATGGTTAGTGTTGAGAACTGTATTATGAAATTTATTTGTAGTGAGATATTTGCAGACGACACCCCCCCCCCTCCACGATCCTTTTTTTACTGCTCCCTCCGTGTACCACAATCTACGTGTCATTTCACCGCAACATCACAATGTGTTCTGTTATTTAAATTACCTTCATGCACTTTCGACTCGTTTTCATACGCTACAGCAAAAAAACTGGTGCACCATATGCATGTAGTGAACAACATAATGTGTCTTACATGCATAGGTAATTCTTTGCCACATTCTTTTTACAAGCATTTATTTTAACTTGCAACTTTTGTATGTTGATTCTGGTTAAATCTTGCAAATTAATTTCCAAGCAGTTATTCTCAACCGATTGAGGTAAAATAAATTAAAAGTAAAAAAAAAATATTTTTTAAAAACAACCTTTCATTTGAATTCTCTGAAAAAAAAAAAAGAAAATAAACTTTAAATTAAATCAGTTTATTGCATCACACGATTTATATTATATAAAAGCTTGTCGCGAGATTTACCTGTGTAGATAACCAAGAATACAATATGTAACTTGGCATTGGCATAAGTAATTCAAAGAAAAAATAATATGGTTTTTTTATAAAATAGGTAAATCTCGCGGCATGCTTTTACATCACATAAATTGTGTAATGTATTAAATTAATGGATTTGATTCAATTTAAAGTTTATTTTCTTCTTTTTAGAGCATTTAAAAAAAACTTGTTTTTAAAATTGTTTTTACTATTAATTTATTTTATTTATTCGTTCCACACAACTATGGTAAAATACATTTTTGAACAAGGTGGTTCTCATGCCTGTTTCGTGCTAGACTCGTTTCACCGAATGTTTTTAAAACGTTCTATAGAATTGATCTTTTATTTCTACTCCAAATCTCTTAAAGGTGTTGTAAATATTTACTGAGAATGTTATGACATTTCTGTCAAAATATTTTGGTTGTTTTGTGATGACTTCAGTTTCCAGATTTTCAGTAGGAAAGGATTACACTTTTAAGACGGTACACGTTAATTTTCTTGGGTTAATATCTTAGGTTTTTTGTTCTAATGGCCAGAAAAAGAACTGACATGCCGTAAAATAATATTTACACAGAAGAAATTTTACGATGGGCAGTGCATTACTAGAACGCGCTATTCTACGATGGTATGCAAACTTAAGAGTATTTTTATTGCGAATTTTTCCCAGGCTCGTAATGAAACATGTCACAGTTAGACATCGGATTCAGAGCCTTCTCTGGGAAAAGCAATCCTTATTTAGTTCAACAAATAAATAAAATGTATTAAATTATAGCAGTACGCATGTTCAGTACATTTGTGTGGTGCGCCCTTTTTTCGTTCGCGAGAAACATGATGTACGATGCCGTTGGCTGATGGTTTTTCTCGGGATACTCCCGTTTCTCCCACTATTTCATCCGTCGCTGCTACGTACTCACCATTGTCAATCTCGCCAGTGCTAAAGACGTCGTTGTTGACTGCTGATTAATATCGATTCACTTATTTACAAAGCATATGTTTTATTAAAACGTTTAAGAAGAGTGTGTGGTAGATAAACGCTAAAATGAACAGTTGAAATCCACACGTTTTTAAAGTCAATGAGGAGAAACTGCAAAAATAAAATACTAGATAGTGATATTGGCCAATTTTACGAGAAAACGTTTACCCAAAATGATGCCTTTGTATGAGCGTGATCGCTTGCGCTGCAGTTGAAAGTACGAGATCTCGACGTTAGAGATTGTGCTTCAGAAATACGCTGCTGAGAAATATTAGCTCAGAAAGTTGGCAAATACAATTGTCTAGGATGGCTGTTTTTTTTTTTTAACTGGTTTCCAGAAACGTACGATATTTATGTGATGCTTTCAGATGTGTTTAATAAAATATCATGATTGCTAGTTTCCAAAGAATGATTGATTACGTGTCTGAGGACCTAAGTGGACTAACGACTTAAGACAGAAAGCGGTGTTTTGAGATAATCATGTTTAAAGTTTTTGAAGTCCTGGTAAATGAATGTAGTCACCTTTATATACTGGCCTCTAACTCCGTCTATTATTGTCTGAGGGAAACCATTTTGTTACGGTATATAGAACAAAGGATGGCCATTCTAAATTTACAATTGGTGGACTAACGACTTATGCTGGCTTAAGTTGTTACTCCACCCAGGTCCTAAGTTATTTTATAGTGTAAATAGCGACCGCACATGTGACGTGACGTCGCTGGCATAACTATGCCTTAGTGGCGGGTGTGTACAGCAGAGAACAGCGAGCTACAGTTACGAGCAAACACTATCGTATCGTTCGTCACTACCTTACTGGCAGGCACTGAATCTCCTTGGTAGACATTCTCGGGACTGACACTTTTCGCCGCAGACTCGTACCTGAGTTTCATAACAAACAAAGCAAATGATAAACAAATTCGTTTTCATTGGCCGCCGACTACCGTGCATTTTGATTTTGCACGAGAACTAGATATTTTTGTCTGTAGCGTACAAATAAATTTACTAGTATATAATATTATCTAATAAAAAAGTTTTAATGCCCCATTTTTTTACATTTGCGCAGGTTATAAACGAAATCTGCTACGCTATACGTTTGTTATTTTAATTATGTCCAACAGTTGATAAAACTAGTTATTCAGTGACTGGCGCAATATTAAACGTACCAGTTTCTTGGTACACTCACCGGTATTTAAGAATGTACGATACTTTCAAATTTGTACTCGAAATGACCAAAACTTTACTTTTGTAGTAATCACCACGGTAAAAATAAACCTGACGCAATATCACAAAAGAATATGATAGTTACTTTACAGATAGTAATTTTGGACATAAATATTTATGTTATCTATGGTATGTGTCTACTGCCTGATGTTCACCATGTTCTATGGAATTCAATGGTTAGGTTACATTACTTTGATGGAAGTGAACAGTGAAATTGTGTTGGCAGTGAATACAAATGTGGCTACATGTACGTACAAAACATTCTGCGCCAATGATCTAAGTTATACATTACACATGTTACACTTTTTTTAAGAATGTGTAATGTGCATTACCTACATATTGGTGATCGACCAAATGTGATTTTAAAAAAAATTAAATAAAATTTTAAAGAGAGCGTTTATAATTTAGTTCAGTTATACTCATAAACTGAGTAATTTACAAAGTTGTCGTTTCTTAGAAAGACGAAAAGTTTGCGCGAGATACGTATAATTTTTCTGATATGAATTTTTTTAAAACACGTGATCTGAAATAAGAATCAAGAACGAAGCAGTTGAGCAAGTACAACGTTATGCTGAATTCACAATAACACGAAGGGCGCGACGTAAATAAATTAACTGACAAGTTATTGTTTTTCGCTTCATACACTTCGCTTCGCGTCTGTCGCTCCATTGTGATTGTAGCATTATACGTGCGCGTGTGCTCTTGTTTTTCTCTCTGTAGTCATCTCTCCTACTCTGTCGCTCTCTGCAAAGTGCAGCTCTAGCAGGTGAACGACCCGACCCACCTCTCCAGTCTCGTCAAACTGCCACACTACGCGAAACTGGCTACAAAGAGTCGCTGCCTGTAGAGATGACACATTAGTGCCGTGCAATATTCCGCATGTAAACCGATGCGGTGTACCTAGATTGTAACCGGGAAATACTGAGCGGATTAATTTTAGGAAAGCTATAACGGGCCAAAAAAAGGGGGAGGGGAGAGCACAGGGGACATAGAGGCACGGAGTACGTGTCCCCGCCCCTCTTATCAAGGAAATAATTAACTATGTCTAACCAGCAGCACGAAATTTTGCGCTCTGCAATTTTTTTATGTATACATTAATATTGGTTTGTTTGTTGTATGCAACAGTATTGCAATATTTTATTGACCTACATTTACAAGCAAATTGTAGAGAGTTGAACATATTACTTACTATTTTTTTTATAGTGAATGTGTCCCTTCACCTTCTTGTACAAAAATGTTTAGACATGCTACGCCTATGGCTGGAACCGAAACTTATATGAGCACTGTGTAGTTTCTTGTATATTTTCGAAACTACTCTCTTGATTGATTACTATATTAGGTGAAAATCAATATTAACATACAAAAAAAAACAGTAAAAACTGTACTCCTAAATCTCATATTTTTCAATCGAAATACGATAAAATTGTATTTTTTTCTTCCCACACTTTTTGAAAGCCCTTAATTTTGAAGAATTGACACAAATTGATTTTAATTTATACCACTAGTTGGAATTATGAAATAAGCGTAAGGCCTGTATATGATATTTGACGGATAATTTTTTTTATTAAACTTAATGTTTTTAAGATATTTTCATGGAAATTGTAGAACATTTGTTAACGTGTTGGATTCTGCCTATATATTCTACTTGCTGCGACATTCGACTATAGTTGAATATACAAAATCTTTCTAAACTATGACATGCGACTTTAGTCTAACACCGAATTAAATGACTCTCGAAACCATAGGTACAACGTTTTCTCGCTTAAAAATAATAAAAACAAACTGTTTACAAAAAAAGAGGTTTTTTTAGTTTTTACACTATCTTGGCACAATTAAAAATATTTTATTCCGCAGCAAAAGAGTTTTAAATGATGTTTTGCCATGATTGCTATAACTGGATCACATGTCCTTGACAAGTTTTAGTTAGTAAAAGCGGTCTGCTTACTGGGACAATAACTAATAATCATCCGAGGTTCTGCAATGCATAGTGCAGTAATAGTTAACGAACTCGTTAAATTTCCTGTCCTTAGCTGTGAGTATGCCGCCCTCCAATATATCTGAATGTGCGAGCCACTGACATATTTTCAGTACTCTGTTGCAATAACGTTACATAGAGCCGTGGTACCGTGACACAACTATTAAGTATAACAAGGACCTGCCGCGCAGCCATGGCCTTCCGGGGGATCCAACCCCCTTTAACTATTGAAGCTTAGTTTATCTTTAAAATATTACAATTACTTACAATTATGCATTACATTTATTGGTTAGGATACCACCTTAAGTAGCACTGTTTTGCACATGAAATTCGAAATGTATTTCAAGGGAGGATCCTCAGATCCCACCCCCGTTAATAACTTAGAGTGTGAGTATATTTTCTTTTCATTGGATAGCACCCCCCCCCTCCCTAAAGCCCCCCTCCCCAATTCTTTCCCAAACATAGAGCTGGATCCGCCTCTGCACACAGCTGTTTCGTTTCAAAGTTTCCACACTGCTGAATGTAGCGTGGCTATATGGAATAAGAAACGTTTATAAATGCAACTTTGCTTTTTTTGAGAACTATGTACGCTTTCATTTCGAAGAGATCACGGAAGCTTAATTGCTGGCCTTTCCATGGTAGCAAACGTTCCTCTGTTATTTGTTGAGAAGGTTGACTACAACGACCTGTGCGCAATTATCCTTTATCGTATTTCTTTTACAGCTCGTGTAAAGCGTGTGATCGCGTGACGTATGCCTGTACAGTACATTTTGCTTTTTCACAAACGAAAGCTTTTAAAACTAGTCAAATAATTTTTAGTCGTGTACCACTAGAAGAATGTCGCAGCTGTCTACGACGTATGGAATGTTTTAAGTACCTCTTAGAAATAATTCATTTATGCTTATAAACTTTGACTCCTGGCCGTACTTTACAAAAAAATTTTACGGTTTTAATTTTTGGAAACAGCTTGTTTTAAAATTATAGGTTATTCGTTGAAAATTTTTGATTATTTTACCAAAAAATACATACATTATTTTGAACTATGCAGAAATATGTATTCGTACATTCCTAGGCAATTTACTTTAACTTCTTTTTAAAATTAGACTAGTTTTTTTTTCTAAAACAGACAAAAAAATTTACGGTTTGTTCAGTGAATAGCTGCTTGCATGGTATTTGTCTTTGAAACAGTTGAAAATATTAAAAATATTCTTTACATTACTTTAACGATTTGTGACAGTCTTCTTGCAGCACCCGATAGGAAACTATTTTCAAAATTGATTTACAATATTTTGCTTGTAAATTTACAGCAACTTTAAATACCAACAAATAACGCGAATTTAAACTGCAATCCTCTCGTCGCTTCACGAACGAAATAAATATAATCCTCTTGGATTACAACGAAAAATGAATAAGTGTGGAAGGTTTTTTATCCGCCGGATGCCTCTCTCGAAAAGTCATATCCAACAAGAAAACCACAGAGCTAGAAGCGCTGCAGGGATAACAGGGGCTTGACAAACACGAACGCCGCGAGGGCGGGAAAGGATGGGGTTGGGAGACAACAGCATCATCGCGAAAAGCGAGATTTGTTGTACCGAGTCACGCGCGAATAAAGCGAAATGTGTTCGACGTAAAACATTTCTCTTGGTTTTCCTATCTGACGGGAGCGTTGAATTCCTATAAACTTTTCATTGTTTGTTTGTGTTTTTTCATTCGTGATGACTAAATAAATACAGTGTGCACTGTTATAGACTTTCTCACGTTATAATCTAATTTATATATGACAGTTCTGAAGGATGCCGTTTGACCCCAGCTACGAAACATTGTGCAATGTTTCGGTCGTATTTCTTTAATCTATAAAACCAAGCTACGTGTTTCGAATTCCTGTAAGTGTGGGTAGGATTTAAGAATGTGTTAGTTCCGGAATGGTGGTTTCCTTGTAATGACTTTGTTTATAACGCTCGTGTGAAGATAAAAACAACCAACTGCGGGCATTTTCACCGACATGGGTTTAAGAGTCCATATCCCTAGTCATGCTAATGTTTTCTTAATTTCTTTCTGATTAAAAAATTGGCGAGATTTGTTTTAAATTATTTCAATAGGGACTTATAAAATTACAATGCCTTTTATTACGCTTATTGTACTCGAAATATTAAAGCGTAAATGTGGAATAATTTAGATAATTTAAAATTTAATGTAATAATCATCTCTGACCGTGTAATAAAGACTAAATAACTCCTGATACAAATTCAGTCCAATAATACGCACCTAATCGTAAAATGTAACGTTTCTTTTAAGAATCATTGCCGGTGATTCGCCACATCCTTAATTTATTATATGAAAATGAAATATTTGAACAAAAGAGGTGATACACCTTTGTAAGTAGGAAAATTCCCTTGCACATTATTTAAATCCCTCTAGAAACACGTCAGAAAGTGTGAAAATGATAGGTTCGCCGTTGAACATCTGATAGAGGCGAGACTACAAAAGTAATATCACACGCCAATTCAGTGCCTCGAGCGTAGAGGCTACGATTGTATCCTATGCGCATGCCTGAATCATCCTTACATTCAGGCGTTTTTGGGGCCACGGTATATGCAATGTGTCTTCAGCCAGACGGTGACATGAAGGATATATTATAAATAATTTATTCAGTGTGAAAGTATTTTTTATTTGCAACGATGGTTGTTAAATTGCATGCCGATATTTTTGACGGCGTGTCTTTAGTTGTTTCATTTTCGTTATTATTACTTCAGTTCTAGAGCCCACGATTTTTCGCGAAAAGAATTCTGCAACATTTTGTTACAATGCCTTATGTGCACATATGAAGCTCTTCTTCGTGGTTACTGGCGGAATGTAATATTGCACAGACGTGGCTCATTTGACTGTGCCAACAGGAACAAGGTTACTGCGACACCACACGTCTGTGATTTGCGGGTAGAACCCTAGACGCTGAGAACTTAATACAGCCAATCACTGACCATGAAGCACGGCTGCATACGTACACATAAGTAGAGGTACGTCAATTTCGCAGATACATTCCAGGTCAGGTTGAACGCCAAAATGTATACTTCATAATCACGCGTGTGATTAGTTGGCGGCGTCACGAAACGCATTTGACTACAGCAAGCCAGTAGTAAATAGGGAAATGATTCCTAGAACTATCGCGTGCTACTCGCTTGTAAGGTTGAAAGCCAATGAATAATCGACTGTGTCCAGTGCGTGTGCAGGACTGAGAAATCTAGGCTACCGCCAGATGAATCCGCGAAATTGACGTACCTCTACACATAAGGCATTGAAACTAACTGTTGCAGAATTATTTTCGCGAAAAATCGTCAGCTCTACTCAATGCCTTCTAGGAGGAGTCAAATAAGTCAAGGGCCGACTGCGATAGCGAAACGCAATTGTAGCTGTTTGAAGTCCTGCTTGTGAAAAAAGAAAACGAAAATTTGTCAGGTCTTTAATAACACGTTGCTTAATCTCGGACAGGGTCATCGTTAGAGACATGAAGTTTCGCGAAAATATTTTTTGCACCACTTTTTTCGGTGCCTTACGTTCGCACCTGCATCTCTGCTATGTGGTCAGTGATTGGATGCCTTAACACCCAGCGTGTGGAGGTTAAACCCACAAACCACAGACGTGATGTGTGGCAGTTATCCGTGTACTAATTGGCACAGTCAAATGAATAACGACTCTGCACGTAAACACTCTGTCAATATCCATGATTATGAAGTTGAGCTGCAGGTGTGCACGTAAGACGCTGATAAAAGTGGGGCAAAAATATTTTAATCAAAAATCCCCGTCCCTGGTCATCGTGTACCGTGATAACGCGTAAGCTAGACCAATCAACCTGTTGTAGCCGGTGCTAAGACTCGTTCGTAGAATGTATGGATTGACAAGAGGCCGGAAAATGAACTGAGTCTGAGGTGGATAAGCGACGGACTGTGGGGGTGAGGAAACGAAAGCACTCCGAGAAATCACAGCAGACAGCACCACCGCAAGCCACATTTCCCGGAAACGGATGTCGTTGCTAGGAAGTCGGGTGCTTATCGCTTTACAAAGCCTTTTCCTTCTCGACTCGACATATCACCAGCAACGATCGTGTCTGAAAACTACTTTATTCGCACGATATTCTTCGAGCTGAATGGGTCCCATCATAAACTAAGTTAGAACCTGTTTCTGTACACCCTCTGTACTGAATCCGCGCTGTCACTCAGGGAATTTTCTCGGACTTATGATAGCCAACTTGGTCTTCGGAGAGATATTAGGGTTCGAAACAATCCTAATATCTTCTATGCCTAGGATCCAGGCAGGGTGGAACATGGCGTACTCTGGATTTAGAAGGGGGAGGGAGAAACAGAAGTTGCTCGTATTTGGGCGGCAGGTCACGTGAGCCTGGGAATTCGCTCGTGAGGAGAATCTTGGACAAAGTTACACAGAATCATTTCGTCGGCCTTCTGGACAGCAGGGCTCGGAACTGATTCCTCTGCTGCAGCGATAGTAAGACGGCACGTACTGAACATACTCTTGCAAGTCCGGTCGTAGCTCAAGCTCCTGACTCGATTGAAAGTTTCAATTTTCGTTACTCGATATACCGACAAGTGATTTCAATAGTGCCCCATAAATACAACACTATTTCGAACAAACTCAAGTTGAAACTGATTTTATTTTTATGTTTTAACTGTCTTAAACACGAAATGCGACAATTGCAGTGATGAATTTGGCATTATTTGAGAAAGTTTTAATATAAACACGTGTTCTTCTCAACCAGTGTACCAATTATTTCGCTGCAATCAGTAGAATTATAATAATTTCGCTAATACACAAACTTTCACTTTCCTGGTATATAACTCTTCCCATTTAGGCTATCTTAGAAATGGACTGACACTTTGTTGTTGTAATTTGTTTTGGTACATCTGTAAATCTATAAACTATTTTCTATTAAAAAGTAAGTTTCCTACTCAAACAAAACGTACTACAGTACCAGGCGTTTAAGGATTATTACTGTATACTACACTGGGAGACGTAATCGCTCAGGGTGGCCTCTCATTGCAAGAAAGAAAATTCCCTGATTTCCCTGACAGGAAACCAAAAATTTACCTCATTTTCACAAGCATAGAAACATCATCTTATCATTTTATTCAGCACATTTTCCAATAAAGGTAAATATTTCAAGTCCTTTATGACACTACTGCCGGTGAACTTGACAAAACATTCAGCAAAAATAACTACGAACTTGGCAATGGGGTATAACCGCCTCTACGTGACGGCAATTGTTTGAATAAAATGCTATAATAATTTAAATACTCCATTATTTTCCTTCCTGTTACTTTTGCGGAAGCTCAAAGTGGACGAGGCAAGAACATTTTCTGGAATTTCTCAGATTAACCTAATATTCCCTGCCATGTTCGTGATATTTCCAGGTGGCCACAAATTTCCTGATAATTGCAGGTTTTGCAGGTGGGTGGCCACCCTACTAAAGTACCAATTTAACTACGGCAGTAGTTCGGTTTCACATAACTTCAACAAATTTTGACTGATGCGATGGCATTTAACGTGTATACGATGATGTAATGTCAGTCAGAATGCCAGACACTTAGGGCGTTTGTAGTGAAATTTCAATCCAGATGCAACTAGGCATGAGCTGACGAATCCGGATTGGAACGTGGCTATAAACACACACGAGCTAAACGAAGACAAAGCGTTCGCCATATTGAATCGTTTGTTTCGTTATGCAAGGCGTTAGAATTTTAGTATCTAATTAATTAAGGCAGTTAAATTTTATAAACATTATGGGAAGAGCAAAATAAATTAAATTATTGTGAAGAAACATATCAAACCAAATTATAGAAAATGTTTGTCTTGCTTTTTGACTGGCATTTGTTCTGTGGTTTACTGTTTGGTAAAATATGACTCCACACAATATTCAGCCCGTGTTCACTTCGTGTTTACATGCCAATCTGGATTTAAAAATTTACAATAAACACATTTAAATCTACATTTACTTTAGGTTCTCTCCGTTTGGCTTCATCCCGTGTTCTATCTAATTCACACTAATAGAGTGCTGTACGAACGGCGAAACTGCCATCTCAGGCTAAACGTTTTGGATGACTTTGCAACAGACATGTACAACATATTAGTAGCATATACCGTCAGAACAGTGAAAATTAATTAAAGTTACGTGATACGGTGTAAACCAGAACTTTCCCACCGCTGTATTGTCCTCTGGGACGAAGACAGCCTTTCTTTTTGTTCCAACCTCCTGCCGTATCATCCCGATAAACAAGCTCTATAGAAGAGAGAAAGCCCATTAGTTAAACACCGCCGCGCTCCTCTTACCATTCGTTACGCAGAAATACGCTGTCAGTTTCTCACCAGTCTTTATACACCGCAACAAACTCTCGCCTGACATTCAAGCCAAATTTCCCAACGGGAGAAATGGCTTTTCTGGCAGTGTGTCATCGAGACGAGTCACAATTACCGCTGAATATGCCGAAGTACAAAAGTCAGGAAAGGAAGAGATTTTCTTTAGGTATTTCTAGGCTTTAAGCTTAAAGCTGCGTCGCATGAGCTGCACTCCGTTCGCTACTACTGCTACACTCTAAAAAATAGTTCGTAAATTTGCCACACGTGCGTATAGGAGCGTTAAGAAAGTAGGTATGGTAGAATTGTTTCCCAGACATTCATGGTAGCATTCCTAAATTTTTTTATAAAGCAGTCAGATGTATACTAAAGTTACCAAACTTGTATTGTAACAGTTGTAAAAGTTTGCGTATTTACAAGGCGGAAGTATGGTAACTGTTCCACACTGAGTTTAGGTTAATTACTTCCTAAATATTTGAGGAATATTTTTACAGTGTACTCAGTGGCAGCGTAGCCAGGGAGTAGAGCAGCAACAGTTTCCGAGAGTTGTATGCTATACTCTGTTCACTCTAAGGTTGCAGCAGGAATAAAAATTGCTAACGAAATAAATCAAAGCAATTGAATTATATATTGATTCCTCACATTGTGACTGTACCGTAACACAGTCACGTTGTATTTTGTAATATTCCAAACGAAACTTATGCTGTGAAAAATTTTCATATTCATTCATTTTAGTGAATTAGCTGCAACCTTAGATCGGATAGAGTATAGCTCACGCTAAAACCAAATACACGCTGGTTTGCAGGTGCCGTTTACTACTGAGTGGTCACGACGGGTAAGCCAGTAGATTTTTCACGGACACCGGTCTACAATGAATTCATCTGGTGTGTACAGTTCTGAGAATATGCCTGTCAACAAACAACCGGCAGCCACTGCTGCTACGTCTACTGTCGTTAGTTCATATATAGAACACTAGTGCGCTGTATATAGACAGTTCGGGAGAAAGTGAGCACTTAAAATAACCCTGCTTAATTTATATTTTCCGCCAATTAGTATCATTCCGCGCGTAACGAATAAATAAGGGAAATGTCGAACCTCTCTGGACACGTCACTTGTTGTTTGCGCGTGTGAGGTAAACTATACAGTCGGAAGGAACCTATACAGTCCGATAAAAAAAAGGTTTATTAACTATATAGAACACAAATATGTTGAGTTCATTTGATTTTATTTTAGAATTGTTTGATTTAAATATTAAAATACATGGAACTATATTCGGCAATGCGTTGCCAACCGTACAAACAGTAATGTAACTATTGTTGAGGTTAAATTATATTAAGTAACGGCTAATTATTTGTTTCTAAGATTATATCTTTAGTGCTCACTTTATTCCGAATGACCTATGCTCGCCTGTCTATTAAGTTATTCATAACTAATTCGCTAGTCATGCATTGAATATGTAATCTAATTGGTATTGCCATGATTTTGTGACGAAATTTTGTTTGCACCATTTGGTTACAATGCCTTATGTGCTCATCTGCAGCTCTACTTTCGAGTCAGAGATAGCATGTTATAAGTCTCACTTGTCTTGAGGTTCAACTTGCATATCACAGACAGATAGTATCACAATAATCCTATTCTGATTGGTGCAGTCAGGTGACAGACGGTTTTCAACAAAGACATGCTGCCAATAACCACGAAGCTGTCGACGTGCACGTAAGGTATTGGAACTAAATAGTGCTAAAATATTTTCTTGACAAACTCTTGGCTCTACTGGATGGTAGAGACCAACAAATTTCGCGTTATTATCTGACAGAAGACTAGACTCCAAGTTGGTATCTTCTCAACTGCCTTCTGCTGTTGTACGGTAAGTTTGTGTGTCACGACGTGGACTTTTCAACCAATGATAAGAGATGATGATATATCGCGAAAAATTTTGTGCCGACATAACCTTGAAAACACTGTAGTTTCTTACGACACGCATGATTGGGGTAATATACGTCTGACACAACGTAGCTGTCTGCAGACCAAGAACAGGCATAAAATATTACAGTAGCAGGATTCTTATTGGCTAAGTCAAATAGGGTGAGTGAGAGATTTTGGTCAGCGCTTAACATTGAGGTCTTTAGCGCTGGTGAGGGATGACATGATGTATGGAGCAATGCCGGAATGAATGGGCGTGGGAAACGGGAGATCCCCGAGAAAACCCGCTGACCAGCGGCATCGTCCGGCACGATTCCCACATGCGAAAATCCGGCGACCTTGGTGGAAGGCGGGAGGTCTTACCTCTTTTTTTAAATTTAATTTTTTATTTTATTTATAAAATGTTTGGTACAGCGGCGATGCGGAAGCTTCCGCATCATCCCTGCACCAAACATCCCCCCCCCCCCTTGAATTTGACTTAGTTGAGTGACCCCAGTACTTTTCGTGAGACAATTTGTATAGTGACAACGTTTGAGACCCAAATGGACAAACACAATTTTACACCCAGCCAGACCTGGGAATCGAACCCAGAACCCCCCGCACCAAAGCCGGCCGCTCAACCAACTGAGCCACGGGGGGTCGGTTAACCTCTCAGCCACCGCGGCCCCCCAGTCAAATAGGGTAACAGCTCCACGTACAAGCAAGCGGAAGCCAGTTATCTTTTCATAAGCTGAACGTACGTTGAAACCCAGCAGTCAGTCAAGTTATCCCGCGATAAACCATCATCTCTACCAATGATGTAGTATCATCCGTTAAATGTTCTCTATAGTGTAACGAGGGCACACGAAGATACGAAAGCCCTGGGGGAGTAAGAGATAAGTCACCGTCTTGAATTTTTTGTATTTTGTGTCATAATTTTTCTTCTGGGTAAATTTTTGGAACTTTAATCTAACTACTGAATATATTACATGTTGATATAATTCTAGACCCATAAATATTTTTTTTTCCCGTTTCTGTTGTTACAGATCGAATTACAGTTAAGAAAGTTATAAGAATTTTCTCTGCTATTCGATCTGTAACAGCATAAACGGAAAATAAAGATTCATGGTGTCTCTATAATTCTGCCAATGTGTATTCTATTCCGTAGTTAGGTTAAAGTTCCAAAAATGTACCTAAAAGAAAAGCTATGGCACAAAATACAAATAAACAAGATGGCGACTATCACTCACTCTTAATTACAACACGTAGTGCTTTCAGGTGAGCATAGGCAAGTGGATTCTACATTGTCGCCGAACAATAACGCAAAATTGCAGGTCTTTACTGATTGGTCGTAATTTCCTTCTGCCTGTTTCTGTTAATTGTTAAAGCCGCCGTCTACATCAGCTCCCTCCCTCCCCCCAAAAAAAGGCAGAACTTCAGTCAAATGAGGGTTGAAGCAACAATGCATGGCATACATATATATGATTTCGTATTTTTAAGAACATCATTAATCCTTTATATGCCCGTGCGGTATATTCTGTCTTCCGTGTTTCTAAAGCTCAGATCGTAATTGCCACTTTCACCGTCCTTCGTTGAAGGATATGAAATTTGTTTGAACTATTGCGTAATACAATTATGCGCCATGGCTTAAAGTCTCAAGAAGCGACAGACAGAAAGTTTTGCAATATTTTAACAGATCTGCAGAGTATTCTTCTCTGCGGACAGTAAAATTTTCTGTCTCTCTCTCTCTTTGTCTCTGTTACTTGCGAAATATTTCTTCCAAACTTTAAACCACTCTCAGTCTAGACATTTGTTACGTTCTGTAGCCATCTTACGGGCACCTTCAGTGAGCGAGTAAAATAATTAGTTCTGTAAACCTGTAGTACATTTGTATGCGTTCAATTTATAAACCCTGTCAATCCACGCTTTTTGCAACGAAGAACAAATTTGTTCTAGGTATATATATTACTATGCTTTTATCATTACCACAACAAATGAACCACATGCTACCACATTCTTCGTAGTTGATGAGAGCTTCATGAACCATTCGTGGCCTCTAGATGCAGCGACAAATATGATATGCCACACGTAAGATAAGCACGTAATTAACTAGTCCGGGATTTGCTGTATCCTTCACGAAGGAATGCAGCCACAATGTTGGTCAACGCAACTTTAATGCTCAAGCCACTGTTTATATTTTGCCACTGTTTTTTATCTTTGATAATGCTTTTTACACCGTTGACTTAGGCGCTATTTGCAATGCTGCATCGTAAATGGATAGAAATATGGCAAGCGAGTTTATAACACTTCCTGGCAGCAGCTGCTACCACCATAAACCATGCTGCAATAAAACTGTAATGTTAACGGTAACAACAAACAGCTCGACGATGGAAATTCGTTCCGGTTCCAATTTACAGCTGGAAAACGCCTACGATCGCTGTGAACAGCACAGCCACTCGCACGACTACTCTGCCGTCTCGCATAGCTTGTTCAATAAAACAATCAAAATCGGCCTTTGTAGAATGCGTTGGGTACGTTTTAATTTAGTGTAAACTCTGTACGTATGTTATAGTAAATACAGAAGAATTACATATTTTCTTGATGTAATATTGATTGGTTTGTAAAGAATGTTGACTTATTGAGTATGTACGAAGAAATTCACTGCAGTGTTGAACCAAATAATACCTCATGTGCATATAATTATGCGTTATGGCGAATGTATCTGAATGTCAGTAACTATTCAGATTTTAGAGAGCTGTACGAGCCAATTAGTTGATATGTGTTTGAGGGACACAGAAGTTGAAAGAAGCGCCAAGGTAGGATCAGATACGCTTGGAAGAGAACCTAGTCACGTGGCTTTGGAATAATCACACACGATACTTCACCAAACACTGCCTGATCAGCAGTTGCATACCGACCAGTACAGAAATTTCAAGTGACTGGTCAAACGTTATCTGCGCATTACGACTTACTGTCGTAGGTACTAGTGTCTGCCTTAAAAACAAGCGGCAATGTTTTCTGCATTTTAGAATGATTCAAGACTGTTTGGTCCTCGTTGTATTGGCTGACACTACGTCTGATGGATTTATTAGGTCTTATAGACAATACTCTAGCTCGTTAGTATTTTGGAAATGACACAGACAGGTTTATTGAGAGTCATGCTAGAGAATTTTGTCGTTTCGTTCATAAGTATAGATTGAGAATGAATTCGTACAAGCACACATTTCACATAACATACATAGGTAAAGGTGGCTCAATGATATAGTTTCCACACGTACTGCATTAACTCCAGTCAACACTTGCTAGTGAGATCAAATAAGCATGTTATAGAGTCCTGCCAAGTCGTATAAACAATCGATTGCAAGACCAAGAAGGATTCGAGAATCTCCTTAAACCTCGCCTAATACAATGTTATTAGTGATGTTAAATTTTTGGAATAAACTAGCATTGCAAGGACTCTACATCTACGTCACACAGAAATAAAGTTTTATAGTGTTTAGAAAATACGTTGTCAAGTTAGTCACTACCAAGCATTTTTGTTGTGGACACCAAATAGTTTGCAGTGTTCACTAAGCTGCTTGTTGTTGAATACAAAATAATAAACATATCAACAAAACGTTTTGTGGACACTGCAAAATATTTGGAGTTCACCACCAAAAATTTTTGTAGTCACTACAAAACGGTTTTTTTTTCTGCACTTTTGCACATGGATCAAAGTTTGTTTAGATACGTTTTAGATTAGTCCGAGCTAATAAGAAACTTGTAAGAATACTACCGGATCCGGTTATTTGCTATGTTCAGTTTAATATTTACACGAATTGGTATTAGTTTTGCAGACGTTAGTAAGGACTGTACTGTTCTCTGATAACATGGTTACTTAGAATTCCGATAACGGTATGTCAAAGTCAAAATTTGCATGTTGCGGCAGCATACATCCAAAGAAAACCAAAGGACTTGCTTTAGTGGAATAATTTACATTAATATATCATGGGTAACATGTTAAACGTTCTCTCTCTCTCTCTCTCTCTCTCTCTCTCTCTCTCTCTCTCTCTCTCTATATATATATATATATATATATATATATATATATATATATATATATATATATATATAGACACAAACACGATGTTACAAAAAAATGCGGCCGTCCTTTCAGGAAACATTCTCATTCCGCACACCCAAGGAAGAAAATATGTGATATGGACACATGTCCGGAAATGCTTGGTTACCATGGTTGAGCTCAATTCCTTACATCTCGTTAAATGTCATCGTAAATAACACTTCGTACAGAAAATGTCCCAAATACGCAATGTGTTGGTTCTTTCCTAAGTTCACCGCCAGGTGGGCCACTTGACGGAAAGTAATCAGGACTGCATGCTTGTGTTGACATTTAACGAGATGTTAGGAATTGAGCTCTACCGTGGTAACTAAACATTTCCGGACATATGTCCATATCACATATTTTCTTTCTTTGTGTGTGTGTGTTTCCTGAAAGTTTGGCCGTACCTTTTTGTAATATCCTGTATACCCCTCATTCATCAACGTATTGCCCAAACCGCTGGACGTAGAGACATTAAATTTTGAGGGTGGCTTCCCCTTACGCCGTAGGCACCCACTAAAAAATGATTTTTTTAATTCGGAAATTAAGGAGGTAAAAAATCCGTAAAATATGTTTTCAATCAATCCTCGGTGATTCTTAAACTTGTTGAGATATTAAAGTGATTATTTCTTCAGAATGAAGCTGACGCATATCCCTAAAAATCAGTTCCAATACATATTTATAATTTAACCTTTAAAGGAATTTAAAAAATAAATAGTTGTTTCAAGTATTCATCTGTATCTTACACAAATTGAGATATGGAGACGATTTTTAAATGGGAGTTAAGCTTACGTAAACCCTTAAAAAGATATTTCATGATTTTTCAAAATTCGACAAGTCAGACGGTGGGAAGATAGAAAGATGTAAAATGTTGTAAAAATACTGAAAAGCGAGTATGATCACGGATAAATAACATAAAAGTGGTTACTTTTCGCCGTCTTAGTGATAAGTTTACCTCTTTGGGAACACACCTGCATATAGGCCTACACATTTACATTCTTAAGAATTATTGTGACGACCTATCCTGATGCAGTTGTTTGGAAGACTGTTAGGATGTTTAAGGTTCGCATCCCGTGTAAGGCTAGTCGGCAGGGAACTGCTGTGATAATATGTACGCACAGTGGTAGCAGGAAGAAGAGTTAGGTAATTTTCTATGAGTATGAACATTCAAGTTTGGTTTCCCCTTGCGACGTATAGGCACCCATTGTGTAGTGTAAAGGGTCAAATGTATTACCCCGATATCCTTGATATAGGCTATCATAAACCTGGTGAGACATCATTTTTTTGGTTTTTTTTTGGGGGGGGGGGGGAGGAAGTCGTAAACTGTGTTTTCACAATGTCCTCAATATCTCAATAACACGATAAGCTATCGTTGCAGTTTTTCTTTAAAAAATTCCACGCGGGCAAAGCCGCGGCCGGGCAGCTAGTAAAAATATATAACAACTTATTATTTTTTATTTTGAAATTGGCTGAAAATAGGTTTTTTTTTAACCTGATTTCCACCAATTTTATAAAAATGCACAAATAAGTTGATTTATTAAACTGTGTTTCTTGACGGTATGTAATCAAAGGTGTCAAGTTTCTTGTACCTTTCACGCCAACCTGTTATTCTGAGATCAGTCACACATCGTAGTGTGCTCAATTTCACATGACATTGCAATACGAGACAGGAAGACCAGCGATTTTCCAATCCCCTGTCCGTATTAGGGAATTCAACTTCGGAAACCACCCCCGTTAGAGGTGAGAATCGGTCGGAGACCAACAGCTGGTATCTGTCATGTTCAAGAGTGCGTCTTTAGGACGCGTGTGCTCCGCACGATACACCACCCGCTACGGTGGGAACGTAGCAATTGGAAAAATCCCAATTCTTATCTCAACTGTAAGGTCGTTCAAGGATAAGAATGACGCACTCGTGTTTCGATCGTCTTGAATCTCTTCAGGTAAGGGCAGGTTGCAGATTTCAGCAACAACCTTACGACACGGTTTACCGATTTTCGTAAACTTAGAGGTTGGCGTGAACGGTACAAGAACGTTGATTTATGTTTTCATCAATTTTAGCATGTACACCAAGAAACCTTATTTGAGTGTAATATTTCTTGACTCTAGTTATGTCCTTTGTTTTTCATTGAGTATATGCTTCTGTAAATATGACTTTGAGATGCCGTTACGGGAATATTATCCTGAAAAAGTACTGCGTGGGAGGATACTGTATTTAAAGTCTGACATTATTTCGTACAACTCTGAAAAGCTACCAAATTTTGAACTTGAACGCCTTTAGTAAGTAAATCAAATCATACTCTTTTATAGCAGCCAATGAATAAACAGGTAAGGCTCTGGTGTACAGAGATATGTGGAATCTAGCAGGCAGGTCATCGACCCCGTTAAAAAATTTCCATTACTGAATGCAGTGTATTGTAGTCACTTTGTAAGCGTTTGGAGTCTGTACTACACTTTATTTCCTGAGCGTTTTGATTCTACGTGTGACACCATAGCCGTCATTGGTAGAAGGCTGGAATCTTGAATAATGTGGCAACGCTGCTTCGGGGTCCTGCTTGCTGCTTGTTACTACATGGCTGTCCTTGTCTCTGTAGTGCGTTTAGGTACGACTTTAGTGGAGTGTTCACGTTAACACAAGCTAGGGCAGCCAATGAGCGACCGGCAGCAGGTTCCCGATACAACGTTGCCGTATTCACAACTCTTGCCTTCTACCGAAGACGGCTATGGCGACACTCATTAGAGGTATTTCCATAGCTCACCGGCAGGAACGAGCAAGTGTGCCGATGTGAGCGCTCAGATCGTCGGAACACTCGGAAGTAAACAAACATCGGCGGACTTATCGGGAAGTCACAGCGTTGCAACATCGCCGGAACAGGGTCAGTGATAAGAGGACGGCATAGACGTGTCGACGGCGAAGAGGAAGGGGATCCTCGACTCCAGCTCCAGCTGGCTCATGAGGCTCGTAGCTCGACGAAGAAGTGGAGGAGGGAGGAGGAGGGTGTGCTACCAGCGTGGTCGCGTCGTGGTGGGAGCACGCCTCGCCGGGTTGGGGCCCGCGTCAGTACGAGGCCGCCGACAAGCGTGGTCGGGTCGCGGCGTGCCTTCCGCGCCCGAGGACTGACGTCACCGAGTGCTTTCCGCCGACGACGTGGAGGCCCTCGTCAGGTTGGATGCCACGTAGAGGAATTCTTCCTTGTGGATTGTGCTTGTGCGTGTTTCGGCCCTCTTGGCGTCGTCGTTGCCGCTTGCCGCGTGCATGTAGGTCGCTCAGCCACGTGGGGCGTGGTCGCGCCGCGCCGACAGCTGCTTCGGCCACGCCGCCGCAGGCCTGCCAACACCCGCATTTCACGAAGCCTCACTCACTCTTCCGCCATGTTGTCCTTCACCCACTACTAGGTTGCTGTAGTCTGTCTCACGTCACAACTAAAGAAAGTTTTGTTAGATGAAAAGGGTGTCACGAGAAAAAAATTTCCAATATGGAAGTAAATTTAACTTTTTAAGACAGTTGCACCGTCAGCAGAGAGTGTTTGTGCAGAAATCAGCTGTAGTGATAGGAAACACTGATATTTTTTGTTAAATCAAACGTTTACTTTTAAACAGTGTAATTCTTACGTGAAATAGGCTACAGGTAGTACGTGGTGTTTTGGCATGACAGGAATCGTGAACATAGTATTTTATTTTTCGTTTTTTTTTTTAAATTCCGGGAAGAAAAATGTTAAATCTGCGATAATAAAGCAATTTCTATTTTACCTTGCGCTATATTACAAATATTACGACTTAGCTGTTCACATACCTATAATTTGATCGCAATTAATGTATAAATTTATTTATATTCATGATTTTATGGCCTGATTGCGGCCTGGTAATACATTAACAGTTCATTCACAGTATTTGTACTGTAGCGCAAGTTAAATAGAATTGCTATTGCCATATAACAGCATATGTGAGATTTATATTCGCAGAATTAAAAAAAAAAAAAATAGCGAAAAATAATTATATTCAACGTGGCGACTGATGTCAAGCCTTACGCAACCATTCCGCCATTCTTCAATAGTTATTTCGGTGAAATCAAGTTGGAATGCCGGGAAATCTACGTTCGTTTCCACGTGGGTCCAAGCTAAGTTCACTGGTAGAACGACTGTGGTGGACTCGCGAAATGTTGCCCAGGGAAAATAGTGAATCTACTACGTCGCTACTCAATGCACGTGTTTTGCGGGAAACGCAAAAAACAAAGGAACTGTTGTGTAAGACGGGCTGTGGCGTGCCCTTGAGAAATATCTAGCACCAGTCACTCAAGTGAGCCGCCCGGACGTTAACTTTGTTATCTGTACTTCAGCCACACTGCGCGAAAACTAAACCCGCATACTTCCCATGTGTATTCCGGGCAATGGCGTCAGTCAGTAAACGTTGGGTTTTCCTGATTTCTTATACGAGCGAGCATTTGCGAAGTCACTGAGTAAAACTACGTTTCTGGGTACTCTTTGTGAATGTTAAATATATATATATATATATATATATATATATATTAATATTAAATAATTTTACTGCAAGAAAACCACGCGACGGTTAATGTTGTAATTTATTTTAAATAGTGAAATATATTTTGCTCCTTAGGAAACTGTGAACCTATCTTTTACCGTATTATAAAGATATACTATTGAATTGTAGATTTACAATGCAGCTTGTTTTGATGCATTCTTGTTAATAAATCTTGTCAATTAATCTCGGTCCGGACCCAATGTTCCGTAATTTGCTGAGTGGCTAAAAAACGGTCGCATTTTGTTAAAATTTTTTCAGCAAGTTAAAAAAAATATTATCAAACTACGAGTTTCTATACAAGAATAACATGCACCTTTTATTAGACCTGAAAGCAAGACCAGTAGTGTGCAGTAAAATTTATCTGTGTGTTTGGAGAAACGTCAATGGTATTGGGAAATAATGTTAAATTTTTACCAATTTTTGTAACAATTTTGTTTTTATTTACTACGTTACTAGCTACAGTACCACAAGTGTGTGTTAATAATCATATATCTAGGCAGAGTCACTTGCCGCTGAATACGTTTTCGTGGAAAATTATGTCATACAATAATAGTAGGCTAGTACATAGGCCTACATTTTACTATGTTCTAATAGCCTTGCGGTTTTGTTAAACAGAGGCACCCCTAGATATTTACGAGTGTACACTTTGGAAAAGACGCGGTGTCCGGATTCTGCCACTCATGATCGAGAAACGGGACCGAATATTTGACCTGGCTCGTTAAAACGCGCAACTGCCGTGACGTTAGTCCACGAGCCGAGCCGCGGCAGAGCAGAGGCGATTTAAAAACTTTCTATTTCAGGTTCCCGCTCGAACGTAAATATTGCACGTTGCACGGCGGCTTCGGCGTTTTACGAGCTAATATTTCACATTGCTTAATGACGTTCAACATCTCGAAGGCCGGAACACATCGCAATCCACTTGGAAAGTTTTTTTTTATCTTGATTAAGGCTGTGCGGTATTGAAGTGTCGTTGTGAATGTTTATTCTCGTACCGTCAGTTCCTCCGAGGGATCGGGTATCTCCGGAAGCAGTCGGGTGAGACACGGGCCCTCGCCGATGACGGGAGTGTTGAAGGACAATTGACGGCCGTCGCGCTGGAAGACAGGAGGTCTGGGGATGCTGGACGTGGACCGCGATGGAGTACGAGTTCGTGGTGGCGGGCCGCAACAGGTACCGCATCCTCTCCGAGCTGGACGAGGGGGCGTCCCAGGCCGGCGATCACGAAGACGTCCACGTCAGGGTGCGTTCACATCGTCGCACGACTCCTTATGAGTGGAGCTAGTGATATTTGATGAGAAGAATTAAGCAACACGATGTTTCAATGCTTCACGTTCACAGCTGTAGCTCTGCTTCATAGTTATTGGCAGAGTGTATTTGTAAACAGGCGTCACTCATTTGACTGTGCCAATGAGAATTTCGTCACTGCGACACCACACGTCTAGATCGCAAATACGTTAAGAGTTAAAAACAGCCAATCACTAGGGCCCGGTAGCTTTTGCGAAAAGATTTTTGTCCCACTTTGTTTCAGTGTCTTTCATGCACACCTGCACCTAAACTTTATGATTATTTGCAGAGTGTTTTTTGGGCAGGGTCATTATTCACTTGACTGTGCCAATCAGTAGACGGATAACTGCGACACGCCACGTCTGTTATTTGCGGGTTTAACCTCCAGACGCTACGGGTGTTAAGGCATCCAATCACTGACCGCAAAGCAGAGACGCAGGTGCGCACGTATGGCACTGAAACAAAGTGCTGCAAAAATGTTTTCGCGAAAACTACCGGGCTCTACCAATCACTGACCTTGAAGCAGAGTTGCAGCTGTGTTCGTGAGGCATTGAAACATCATGTTGCATAATTATTTTCACCAAAAATCACTGGCTCTACTTTTGAGCCAGTTCACAGCCTTCTTTAGTATAGAGCCAATCCCCTTGCTATGGCAACCCTTCCACGAAGATCAGAATTAAGATAAAAATACATATGAAGCAATAACAGACTACATTGGGGTCAAGATGACTTTGTTTATTCCCGTAACAAGATGGCGGAGTGTAATCAGCTGTTCATGAAGATAGCCTAGGCTAAGGTTAATTCTACTACAGACTAGAAAGAAAATGTGTTTTCTTATGAGAGAGTTTGGCACAGGGAAAAATTCTGCCGGAAGTTTCGCCGATGTCGCTAAAGTGTGTAATAAATTACAAAACCAGGGTACAATTAAATCTAACTAGGTTTGGGAAAGAGAGAAGTTAGTTTCTTTAATTTTAAAATTTATAACAAACTAGTTTCTCCTTTTAAATTATCAACTCCATTTAACTTAAAATTCACGAAACCTCTGTGATTGGTCGGTTTACAGCTCCTACCGATACCAGCGCTCAAGCGGCAGAAATTGTCCTGTGTCAAACTTATAACACTGATCTTTCCAACATGTAGTAGAAGTAACCTTTCCTAGGCCTATATTGAGAAGTGAGGTTATGGTTGGACAACCCACAGCAATGTTTTTAAATGTATGGTCTCCTCCACCTTTCGTCTCAAGGCCAAACTACCATCATCCTAGAACACACGCCCTGCTCTATCTGTATGTTTCTCTAATCCGAGTCAGTAATCGCTTTCTG
The DNA here is from genome assembly GCA_003012365.1 of Medauroidea extradentata. Lineage (NCBI taxonomy): Eukaryota > Metazoa > Arthropoda > Insecta > Phasmatodea > Phasmatidae > Medauroidea > Medauroidea extradentata. The sequence continues at coordinate 24,109 of PNEQ01116049.1, read as the reverse complement.
TGACTCGTTAGTCTGTCCTACGTACTGGCGAATCAGGGAAAGCCATTGACGTTCGAGAGCTCAAAGCGTTAATATATAGTTTCTATGGCGTGGCATTCTAATAACGACGGCTAGATCTCGTATCATCTGTTATGCTGAATCTATCTTCACGTCTTCCTTATTCAAGATGTTTATATGATATCAGTGGTTAAACGTATAGTGTGTTGCAGTTCATGTGGTGCTTTGCGATGTCTAGAGGAAATAATTTCGCTAGTTCAATGACCTAAAATTCACTATCCCGTGCATACTCAAGCCCTGTCCATTCTTTAATTGTCTACTATTCAATAAATAGCAGCTAATGGACAAATGGCCGAGACTTGAATATATACAGGACTGTAAAATCTAACATGCGGGTAATTGAAATTGCGAAATATTCCTTTTCCTAGCAATGACTAAATGCATAGGGACCTGAAAAATTCGCGTTTTCCTTCAGACACAAGGTAGATATCCAACTACTGTAACTTTCTTTCATTTTCGCAATTGGCCTTTTACTTATTTGTAGGAACCATGGTTTTTTCGCGAATAGAATTTTGCCCCACTTTGTTTCAGTGCCTTACGTGCACATCTGCAGTTCTGCTTCGTGGTCAGTGATTGGATATTTTAACTTTCTCGTGCCTTGGGATTCTACCGGCAAATCACAGCCGTGGTGTGTTGCAGATACTTTATTGTAATTGGTTACGACAAATGATTTACGACTCTTCATATAGACACGCTGCCAATAATTATGAAGCAGAATTGCAGATGTGCACGTAAGGCACTGAAACAAAGTGGGGCAAAATTCTTTTCGCGGTAAACCAGGTTCCTTACTTATTTGACACCACCTGGAAGTTTCTGAGCTAATAATAAAAATGAATCTAATTCAGGCCCTTATAACTGTGTCTCCGAGTAGCCAATGAGCAGCTGTGTGTGCTTCAGTAAACGTATATTGTTGCAGGCTAACCTACAAGTCAGTGAACCTGCGAATTTTTTCCGTTTCTAATTATGCATTTGCAGAGCTATGTGTACAGGCATTATTATTTCGCGTATTGATTCTAGGTCAGGTTGAACGTCAATAACGTATACTTCACTCCTCCTCCTGTGATTAGACGAGAGCGGTTTTAACACACATTTGACGACTGCAGGCCAGTTATAAATAAGGAAACAAGTCGTGGGGATATCACGTGCTACACGTTTGTACTGATAGAAGCCACTGGACATTCGGCTTCATCCGGTACTGTACACGTATAGAACTGAGAAATTATGCATTTGCAGAGCTATGTGTAGAGGCATTATTATTTAGCGTATTGATTCTAGGTCAGGTTGAACGTCAATAACGTATACTTCACTCCTCCTCCTGTGATTAGACGAGAGCGGTTTTAACACACATTTGACGACTGCAAGCCACTTATAAATAAGGAAACAAGTCGTGGGGATATCACGTGCTACACGTTTGTACTGATAGAAGCCAATGGACATTCGGCTTCAGCCGGCACACGTATAGAACTGAGAAGTCTAGGCTGTTGGCAGATGAATACCCTAAATACTCGTGTCTCTAACAATGTGTTGTGATGGAACCACTGGACTGACTAGCGCCAGGTATACTTTCGAGCCAGTAGCTTACACGAGAATCTTCCAGTAAGATACATTGGTTACCGCAACATGCCTTCATTCGGCGTGATCGCCGGGTGCAATAATGTAACTAAGCGTTTTAGTCGGATTCTAATAGACAGAACTGTTTTTATGTACTGAAAAGATTTTGGCATCATTTCGTTTCAGTGTCTTACGTGCAAATCGGCAGCTCTGCTTCTATGGTTATTGGCAACGTATGTTTGTTCAGAGAATGCTCTCATTTGACTCCACCAATCAGAGTATGGTTATAGCATCACCATGCTTATGTAATTTGCCAGTATAACCCCAAGACAAGCGAGAGTGACATCCAATCACTGATTCGCGGATTCGCTGACCTGTAGGCTAGATTGCATGAATATAAGATTACTATAGCCAAAAACAGCTGCTGGTTGACACACTGACGAGTGCCTGCATTTATTTACATTTTTATTATTAGTAGAGATACTGGAAAATCTTGGGAATAGTTTACTATTTGCTAGGCTCCAACGTACTGTATATAATACTGACTGTTTCGTATCGACATTGGCTATGGTTTATTTGAAGCATTGTTTCTCTCTTCAACAAACCCAGTTAGAACTGTACAGCTTGGACACACAGCGTGTGTGATTAGTAGGGACCCTGTGTTTTCGCGAAAAGAATTTTGGCTCAGTTTGTTTCAGTGGTTTACGTGCACATCTGCAATTCTACTTCATGTTATTGGCAGCGTGTGTATGTGAAGAGCCGTATCTCATTTGACTGAGCAAATTACAAAATATTTCCTGCAGCACCACACGCCTGTAATTTGCCGGTAGAACCCAAGGCTCGTGATAGTTGAAATATCCAATCGCTGACCACAAAGCAGAACTGCAGACGTGCACGTAAGGCACGGAAACAAAGTGAGGCAAAATTCTTTTCGCGAAAAACAAGGGTCCCTAGTGATTAGTCCCAAAACTGTTCACACGTGTCACGGTTAATATACTACAGTTTATTGGAGACTATCTTAAACATTTTCGCGATTTTCCAGTGTCTCTAATTATTAGCTCAGCGACTTCGATGTCAAGTAAGTCTAAGGCCAATCGTGAAAGTGACATGAACTTATAGTTGTTGGAATTCTAGCTTGTGTCAAAAAGAAAACGCGAATTTTTCGTGTCCCTCTACATAAGTAAATACAAGTTGTGCTGAAATATTTTCGCATCAAAATCGTTGTTCTACTAATAGATAGAGCCTCGACTTTATGGTGAAAAGATTATTGCGACATTTCGTTTCAATGAGTCATGTTTAGAGGTACGTCAATTTCGCGGATTCATCTGGCAGTAGCCGAGATTTCTCAGTCCTGTACACGCTCTGGATACAGTCGATTATTCATTGGTAGGGCCCGGTAGTTTTCGCGAAAAGATTTTTGCAGCACTTTGTTTCAGTGCCTTACGTGCGCACCTGCATCTTTACTTTGTGGTCAGTGATTGGATGCCTTAACATACAACGTCTGGAGGTTAAACCCGCAAATCACAGACGTGTTGTGTCACAGTTATCCATGAACTGGTTGGCACAGTCAAATGAATATTAACTCTGCACAAAAACTCCCTGCCAATAATCATGAAATTGAGCTGCAGGTGTGCACGTAAAACATTGAAACAAAGTGGGGCAAAAATCTTTTCGCGTAAATTACTGGGCCCTATTCATTGGCTTATAACCGTACAAGCTGGTATCACGCGATAGCTGTAGGAATTATTTCCTAATTTACTACTGGTTTGTGGTAGTCAAATGCGTTTCGTGACAGCCACCAGCTAATCACACACGTGAATATGAAGTATACATTTTGGCGTTCAACCTGACCTGGAATGTATCTACGAAATTGACGTACCTCTAGTCATGTGCATATCTACAGCTCTGCTACATTGCCTGTGCTTGGATGAATTTACTCTCACTTGCCTTGGCAAATTACAGATGGACGGAATCACAATAATCTTGATCTGATTGGTGCAGTCAAATGAGAAACGTGTCTGAACAAAGACACGCTGCCAATAACCATGAAGCAAAGTTACCGATGTGCACGCGAGACACTGAAGCAAAGTGGGGCAGTAACCTTTTCGCGACAAAATCGTGGCACTATTCATAGAGCTTGCTTCGGTACACAACCACATCTCGATGCCGTAAAATTCATTTCTTAAATAATACAATAGGAGCATTGTTTATTATCTTACCTTGAAATATGCACGTTGTGTAATTCGTAGTGTTACCAAACTTTTCCAATAATAAATAAATAAATAAATAAATATATATATATATATATATATATATATATATATATATATATATATATATATATATATATAGACACACTTGCGCGCGTCAACCATATTCCACCGTTTAGTGAAAATAAAATAACTGTAAGTAACGTTTTTTTGTACAAAAATTCATACATTATTGTGAAGTTAAATGCGTCTGCAGATAGACAGTGTTAGTCATTTCCGTAATCCTTCATTTACGATACGACAGTGAAATATTTCTGTATAAGAGTGCAGGGCGACGTCCTCGTGGAAATATTTTGCAATTTAGATGTTCAGAAGCGAGAAATCTATAAGACGCGAGCATCATTTGCCGCATCCTCATTACGCGTCCAGCACAAAACTAGCGTGAATGCTTGTCGCCAGACAGTTTTTATCGTGGGAATTTAAGCGGCAAACATATAATTTTACTGGCGAAAAGTCTGTAGCAAAGTTCAGTGCACAATTCTGAATTTGAAATACACCCGGTTAGCACATGTTGAACTACGACGGTCTGAAAAAAAAAAAAAGTCGTTTTAAGCAATGCAGGAGGATTTCGAAACAGTGTTTTTTTTATGAACACGGTGTCTTAACAATGTCTTTCCGTATTTGTGCAGTCAGCTTTCTTTTCGTACATTGGCACAATGGTCATGTGGAATAGTTCCGTAAAATTACAACGTATTTGAAGCGCGCGGTATGTACCGTAAAAATTGCACATATATTTTAAGACGGGATGGGACTCAACCCGTGTGTAGATAACATTTATGCTACGTTTATGATGTAACCATATATAAAGATGACGGTATATTGCGAAAATGTTTTTGTCAGCACTTCCTTGAAAGCGCTGCAGTTTCTTGCAGCACGTATGATTGGGTGACATACATATGACACAACGTAGCTGTCTGCAGACTAAAAGCAGTTATCAAATATTACAATTGCGGGATTCTTATTGGCTCAGTCAGATAGGGCAACAGTTCCACGCACAAGCGAAAGCCAGTATAATTTTTTTTAAACTGAACGTATGTTGAAACCAACAAATTAGTCAAATTTTTCCACGATAAACCATCATCTCTAATGATGGTTTATCGCGGGAAAACTTGACTGTTTACTGAATTCCAACACACGTGGAGCTTATTGTATTATTACTGGCTTTTTCTTGTACTTGGAGCTGTTACCCTATTTGACTGAGAAAATAAGAACCACACTATTGCAATATGTTATGCATGTTATTAGTCTGCAGATAGCTACGCTGTGTCAGACGTATACAACCCAATCATATGTTGCAATAAACTAGTGTTTTCAAGGGTATGTTGACATAAAACATATTCGTGATAGGCCTATACAATTATCCCTAATTATAGTTTTATCAGGCAAGGGCTAGTAAAATAACTTCAGGGAAAGAAGAGGTTGTAATCTCGTGCTAGTACGTCTGGGCTGAAAATACCCGTTCACAGGACAGTTATGGAGCTTAGCCTGCAACTTACTGGGTCGCACTCGTGTTCCTGAACCTGTGTGTCTACCTGATGACGGGAACAGATTCCAGTTCCCGAAACGTCGTAACACTGTCTATCTGGAAAACTACTTTTTTTTGTTTCGTCTCTTCGTTGTGTCGTTTGTCTTTTCTATATATGTCTGTTATCTGTTGCGTTTTGTCTCGTCTATTTGTTGTGTCTTTTTGTTATTTTTCTGTTCGTGTCTGATATTTGCTGTGTTTTTTGTTTCATCTCATCGTTGTGTCGCATTTTACTTGGTTTTTTTATTTTATTTGTTATTATTTTCATTTATTATCTGTTTGTTCCTTGTTTCTATTTGACCCGATTCCATTTTGGAATTTCTTGTTGTGTATGTATCTTGCTGACTAAAGCATACTTCTTTTATTTGTTTAGTTTTCTTTGACAGTCATTCAATTTGCAATGGAGTACGTCCAAGAAACTGAATTCAGTCATGCACTCCCATTGCACAGTTTTTTCAAAGATCATATACCGTTTAAGCGTTTTCGCTGCAGCTTGTTTTAGTGCGTAACGTGCAAGTCTGCACACTTGCTTCTTTGCTAATAATTGGTTGTTTTTAAACTCTCTTGGATCTTAGTGGTTGTATCCGTAAATCTCAGGCTGCCAAGGTAAGATAATAGGCGTCTCTTCATAAATACATGCTGCCAATAACCGTGCAGCAAAACTGTATGTATATATTTTTTTTTTAAATTTATTTTTTACTTGTTTTAATTTTCAGTTACAGCACTTATATAGCCTAAATGCTTTTTATATAAGGGAAGACTTCACACTCATATAAGGGAAGCTCGTGTGTGAGTGCAACTAAACACATTATTTTCTATAGCGGTGGTATTTTATGTAAGAAAACTAATCATGTATTAAATTAGTTCGAATTTTGTTTTGCACGTAGTGTATTAAAACAAGTTGGCGTAAATTTTTTTTCACTAAACTAACGTGTCCCTTCGTGTATACTTGAAAGCGACCAGGTACAGTAAACAGCAAGTACCAGCATAACCTGCGTTAATTGTTACAAATAACTTGTGTGACACTAAAAGTGTTCATTTCCACATTTTTTTATTTCAGCTATTACAATTCTTAAGAGATTTTGACTAATTAGTACCTAAGTACTAAGTGGGAGTGGTGGGTGTGGTACGTAAGTTAATACAAAAACCTTTAGGCCTACTGGAATTTATAGGAATCTGAAAATCAACATAGGAAAAAAACTACAAAATACTTTTCGCCAAATTAACAAGTACATAATATCGTTATGACGGCCTACGAATTTAGCTTAATATTTACCCAAAAAAATTGGCTAAAATGTTTTTTTCATCTTGACTTATACTACGAGTTCAAACACACGTTTTAGTGTTCATTTATTTCCAACCCGATTTGAACTTAGAGAATGACATTTGGGAGAAGAAAGTGCATTGCTTCACAGTGCAAGAAGAAGTCAGTTTAAACATTCCAGTAGAATCAGCACTGGCATGTAAGAAGCATCGCCTACAACACTACACTGGTACAAGCTTGTGACATAACACAGAATTGGCAACAGTTTCATTCAACCTGCAGTACCCCGTGAAGAACGAGTGTGTTGGATGTGTCTATCTATCTATTGTATGTGCGTGTGTATGTATGTATGATACTACTGTTGAAGGGGCTAAAATTACATTCTAATTTTTACTATATCGCATACGACAAACCTACAATTTAACGTGTTAATATCTCGCGATAAACCTTGTTTTGCGGACTTCAAAAAATTGGGAAAGATCTGTACACGGAGTTCACTAGGTTACCTACAGACAGCAGGCAAGCGTAGAGTCTGTAATAAGTGAGCAATGTATCCCTTATAAGATCACAATTAAAATTTTTAATATGTTTCTAGCATTCATGGTCGTAATCTTAATATCACTGAGTAGGGTCTAGGTATCTTTGTGTTAAAATGACGTAGGGATATGTAGTCAAAAATAATTATTGAACTTCTTGGAAAAAATAATTTTAAGCAGATAAAGCAACAGTTTAAACTCTAAATACTTATATTATCTCGATTTAAACCCATCATTATAAGAAATTAGCATACTAGCCTACTACACAAAATGCGTTTTCACGAAATCTGAATTGTATGAAAACATTAAAGTTTGCATGTGGCTATGTGGTATCGTCCATATTTAAATTTTTGTTATATATATATATATATATATATATATATATATATATATATATATATACATACAGGTTAACGCCTTGCCAATGATGAATGAAAAGTAATAATCAAGAGATTTGCTTCTGATATTTAAATTTGTAGTAAAATAATTTAGTGACTGTTAGCCAAAGTCTAATATTACATTAAATTATTTTATTAATGTATAAATAAAAGAAAGATTTTATTTCACATTCCGAAATCTGCAAAATCTGGAAAAAAATCATTCGTGGTCGTAACTGTACACAGCGGAATAACAATCATTGTCCTGGCGAAAAAAAAAAATCCTATTCTGTTTCAGTATTTTTGCACCCCTGGTTTGTGTTTAAGTAATATATGGCCTACGTGAATGAAATTCTTCAGCTTAAAAATTAATTCTCCAGTAAAAATATTAAGAAAATCTCAGGAAAATAATTTGCGTTGTAGTAATGTAGTATACAATCGCGGCCAACAAAATACGTCCTTCACGGTCAATAACAGCAGCATGGACCATTAGCAGCTGCAGCAAAATTGCACAAAGCAGACGAACCTTGTAAAAACTAAGCATGCTGGTAAAACAGCCATAAGTGACTTTAATATACGACATTTAGACATACACAAACAATTCTAGCAGTGTGCAAGCCATTTACATTTTGTGTACGAAATATTTACTGCGAATTACTAAGAACCTGAACAATTCGTACTGGCCACAAGCCGGCCTCCGTAGCGTAGTACTCGGTTAGGCGCAGTTCTCCGGACCGAGAGGTCCTGGGTTCGAATCCTGGCTCAGACATGGCTGTTGTGTTGTCCCTTCATTCCTCATCACCCTTATTGGGTCTTATGACCTTATGTTGAAGGACCCTCAAACTCTCTCACATTTCGGCACAAGCTGTAATTCAGACATATGTAAGTTCTTGTCACTCGTCACAATCTCTGGAGAACGCTGAGCCACATTGAAAGAAAAATTTCGTAGACGTCTTCCCTATAAAATTATTATGTAGTAAAAACAAAATAATATTTCGGAGACCCCAAAATTTTAGTTGTAATAACATAATTATTTTGTGGTTGGCACAAAATAAATTTTACTAGGTGAATACCAACAAAATATTTTGCAATTGCCACCAAATATTTTTCCGTGCAGTAATAAAGAAGAATCGTGTGGTATTATTGTGTCGGCGTGCAACCGCAGTCTTCTCAGTTACAAATATATACTAGAAGGCTTGATTACAGGACAGTGTACTCACGAAGTTTCCCCGGTCTGTACGATTAACTGACGCTTCATTTCATAATTTAGTTGAAATACGACATAGGTAGTCCTACTGATAATCGGAATTAATTTAGGCTACGTATATGCTGTCAACAATATTAACAGCAGACTACTGGAAACGGTGAAAATGAGGAAAGGTGTTCATCGCTTAAGGGAGCTGCCTACCTCGAAGCCACGGCGGGAGCAAGCATAGGTTTTAAAAGTTAAATGGTTTTCCACCTGACTCACTAACGGTTGAAGTTACATATATGCCACCTCGGACTTTTTTGTTCCTCTCGGTGCCGCGTATATTGCTGTGGATCGTGTAGGCAGTTTTTTTTTCAGTACCCTGAAAATTGTGGGCAAAAAATAATTTTACATACAAAAAACACGCGAAAACGGCTATTCATAATTTATGTTCTGCAATTTTATTTACGTAGCAATATTATCCTTTTTTCGGCGCAGAAAATGGTTACCGTCCGGAAGCAATATTACAAAAGGTGACCGAGTGCCATTGAAAATAATTTAGCATGTAAAACCATATTCTTTCTTCGTCAGGGCTTCGAGGTAGGCAGTGCCCTTAACAGAGATGTCCTGAGCTTTGGCGAGGGCGTGTAACGGGAATTGGTAGCACCCCGGAAAAACCCGTCACCAAACGTATCCCACATGGGAACGATGTCACTCGAGAATCGAACCCATATTACTACGACGTGAGTAGGGGCCTAGTACTGGTATGTGTTCTGACAACTTCCCCCTCCCCTTTCACATCCCCTTGTATTGGCAATAGTTTCCAAGTTCAGAAGTAGCATTTCGTGCCAGAATCGAGAAAACGGGAGAAAAACTGACTCGTCACGTTTGGAACTTCAAACGGATTCGTTGAAGCTGTTATGATTTTTTAATCCTTCCGTTACACGTTCCGCAGTTCAGGCATGTCAAAAATTTGTTTCATGTTCGAGGAGAAAGTACTGGAAATATGGACAAAACGCGCCGCTGGGAATCTTCGTTACAAACGACAGCTTGCGTGACCTGGATTTAAAAAAGACCGGTCGAGTTAATTGGAACATAACTCTGAACGTGTACATACCAGGGCCATAAACGGAATACAATTTTTGTTAATGTGCCATGATGGAAGAACTGCGTGCAGAATCAGAGCATTAAAAAAAATAAACCTCGGGGCAAGGCTACATAGTGACGTTACTCAATTTCGAAATGAAGTAGAACATTGCTATTTTAGTCATTTATATATTATCTTTATAACTTTCAGTTTGTTCGTGAACTGAAGAGATTTTGGGGTAACATCTAGATCTTAAGTGATGATGGAGGGTGACACGATGTATGGTGCAGCGCCGAAATGAAAGGGAGGGAGAAACCGAGGATCCCTGAGAAAACTCGCTGACCAGTGGCATCGTTTGGTACGATTCCCAGATGCGAATTTTCGGGGACCGACCCCGCCGTGAATCGAACCCGGATCCCTGTGGTGGGAGGCGAGTGTCTGTCCGTCTAACTACGAACCTGTACTTTAAAAAATGTTCACATGACCTTCGGCAACGTATTAGCAAAACTGGCAGCGTCTTGTCCTTATTCTAAAACGTGTATTGTCGTAAGTTATGTGTGTGTATATATATGTATAGCGTGTGCGTTTTCCAACACTAAACTATCGTTAATTTATAAAAACCGTACATTGTGAAATTTCCTATGCAAAAAGAAATTATTTACTGAAATTAAAAATAAAAAAAAATATTCTCCTGGGTTTAATTTTTAGGAGCAATAAAATTTCTGTACGTTTGTGCCAGTTGATCAAGTATGAACACTGTAAGCAAACGTGGTGCAGAGCTGTAACGTTTATAGTTACCGTTAACATTTAAAAATAAAGAGTAGATAAAATGTGACATTCAAAAATATATCGGGAGCTAGTCGGATCTCAAAAATCGTAGCTGACGATCTGCACCTTAATAGTTCGTAGTATTATAATTGCAACACACACTGCCCAACTCTTACACATTACATTACTAGTAATTTCCCACAAATATTTTTTTTTTGTTTCCATAGTTCTCGTTCAAGCTCGTGCCAAAGTGGTGATTTGACTAATTTTTCTACCTATCCAAAGTAAAAACTATTCAAAAGATACGAATGAAATAATTTAGAGTGAAAGTAAATGTGTTAAGCTACAGAATGACACATTTGTAACTTCACGTAAAATTGGTTGTATTAAATAAAATGAAATTATATTGTCTGCGTACATAAAGCCATTTATTTTTGACGAAAAAGAATTTCGCACCAACAGTTTGTTTCAATGCCTTGCGTCCGCATCTGCAGCTCTGCTTCATGGTCAGCGATTGGCTGTTTTTTTCTGTCACCGTTTCGGAGTTCTACAAGCTAATTACACACGCGTGGTCTCGTATATGTCATTCGGGATAAAGTGAGCACCAAAAATTTAACCTTTGAAAAATATCACTAGTCGTTCCTGCCTATAATGCAACATTAATTATAGTGACCTTGCCGCTTGTATGGTTGGCAGCGAAATTACGCAATATAGTCCCGTGTGATTTCCCATTTAAATTAAAAAATACAGAAACAAAATCAACCGAAATCGACAAAATTTTACTTTATGTAATTGATAATTTTTTTTACTAAACTATATAGATTCATACTGACTGCACAATTTATCTTACACGCGCAAGCATTAAGTGACGTGTCCAGAGAGGTTAGACACGTCCCGTCGTTAGCCGTTACGCGCGGAAAGATATTAATTATATGAAAGTAGAACTTTAGCAGGGCTTTTTTGAGTGCTCACTTTATCCTGAACCGCCTATAGTAACCTTCTTCTCATTGACCCAATAAAATGAAAAGTCTCTGCACAAAAACGTGCTGCCAATAACCATGAGCCAGACTTACAGACATGCTCGTAAGGCATTGAGACGAGTTGGGGCAAAACTCTTTTACCAAAAAACCGTAGCTTTACGTATACATCGAGTGTAGAGGTGAAGTTAAAGGAGTTCATTATACCAAGGACTTGAGCGTGTTGCACCCCTCGGCGGCAAAGTCCTGCGTTCATAACCCGAAGCATATTCAGTTGTAAGTTTATCATTTTATAGCGTCATATTAAAAACAAATATGAATTCTTGATGCCCATACCTTTTTTAAAGATTCTCCACTACGAATTTCATGCCTAAAAAGACAGCAAAAACACCAATTTTCGCCATTTTCAGCCACAATCAATACATTACTGGAGGATTTTAAATGTGAATATACACGTGTGACGATCTTCAATTGCTGCTCTTAAGCAGACATCGTTCATTCAAGCTGAGCTGTATTCAAATGGAAATTTATCGACCGGAACAAGCTGTCACCTTAAAATAAATCCTTCAAATAAAATTTACTATACGTAACATTCCTCAATGAATACTGACTGCGATAGAAACTTTTTTCTTAAAAAAAGTATGTATTACCTTATAACTTTTTCTGTTACGTTTACACATTAGGAAGTGACCAAAAAAATTGGCAAAGTTATTCGACGTGACCGCATTCACTGATGTATTGTGGGAAGAGTTGACCGTTTGCTAGGCTTCAAGGGTTCACTTCCGATATTTACTCTTTCGTTATTAGCAAGTTCCATTTGATCTCGTCCGATACAAACTATTGTGTTCTACTGTCAATAGAGCCACGGTTTTATGGACAAGAGAGTTTAGCACCATTTGGTTTAGTGAGTGAGTGAGTGAGAAATTTTGGTCAGCGTTTAGCATCGAGGTCTTTAGCGCTGGTGAGGGTTGACATGAGGTGAGTATGGAGCAGCGCCGGAATGAATGGGTGGGGGAAACGAGAGATTCTCGAGAAAACCCGCCGACCAGCGATATCGTCCGGCACGATTCCCACATGCGAAAATCCGGGAACCGACCCCGCCGGGACTCGAACCCGGATCGCCTTGGTGGGAGGCGAATGGTCTGGCCACTCGGCGACTGCGACCCCACCATTTGGTTTAAATGCCTTATGCAGTTCTGCTTCATGGTCAGCGATTGTGTGTTTTAATTCTCTATCTTGAGGTTCTATTTCGATGGTGAAGATGCAAAACCCCTTATGTCACAATTAGAAAGAGCTCAGTTGGGCGGATAAACTGGAGATGAAATCTTACTGACATGGAAGGAATTTTACACCATTTATTTTGCATCAATACAGTAAAATGTGCTTTTGAAAAAAACTAATTTATTGAACATTCTAGTCATTGCCGAGGATCAATGTGTAAAAATGTAAATACTGCCAAAAATTTACATTCGAGGTTTTGCATCTGCACCATGATAGAGACATGAACTTTTCGCGAAAAGAATTTTGCCCCACTTTGTTCCAGTACCTTATGTGCACGTCTGCAGTTCTGCTTCATAGATATTGGCAGCGTGCCTTTGAACTGTGACGTTTCTCATTTGACTGTACCAATCACAATAAGGTTATTATAACACCACACGTCTGTGATTTGCGTGTAAAACCCCACGACACACGAATGTCAAAACATCCTATCTCTGACCGTGAAGCAAGTCTGCAAACGTGCACACAAGTCACTGATACAAAGTGAGGCAAATTTCTTTTCGCGAAAAGTTCATGTCTCTAACCATGGATACAGCAAATCACTGACGTATGTTGTCACAATAATTTTATTCTGATCGGAGCAGTCAAATGAGAGACGTGTCTGAACAAGCACACTCTGCCAATAACTGTGTATAGTTGGTTCACTTTAAACTGAGCACTTGCTGACACTTATAATTATAAAAAAAGTACTGCATTTATTGGGGTTATACGAGTAAAGTTTCGAGAGTTGTAGAATGTTTACACTCGTTTTTAGTTACATGGAAGTTGTATTTACATAGTAAAGATGACGGAATAATGGCTCCATAGAAAATTGTACGCAGTACTCAATTTATCCTCAACAACCTATAGCAAAGCTGCCAATGTGTGCGTAAGGCAATGAAACAAAATGGCGCAAACATTTTTCGCAACAAACTCGTGGCTTTAAATATTCCACGTACACTGTAAAAAAACTTCCTTAAATGTGTAGGAAGTTATTATCCCAGACGCAGTATGGGACGGTTACCATACGTCCGTCCTGTAAATATGCAAACTTTTACAGTTGCTACAATACAAGTGTGGTAACTTTAGTATGCATTTGACTGTTTTATAAAAAGGTTTAGGAGTGCTACCATGGATGTCTGGGAAACAATTCTACCATACCTACTTTCTTAGCGTTCCTATACGCACGTCTGGTAAATTTACAAATAATTTTTTAGAGTGTATGTGATTCTTTTGAGAATAGAGACAGGTCTTTGTAATTGTTGTTCAGTCACACACTTTGCATAGTGACGTGTTTTCGCGAAAATATTTTTTGCGCCACTTTGTTAGAGTGCCTTGCGTGCACTCCTGCAGCTCAGCTTCGTGGCCAGTGATTGGATGTTTTAACTCAAATAGTCTTTGGGTTCTATCAGCAAATCACAGAAGTGTGGTATCGCAGTTAACATTGCTCTGATTGGCCCAGTCAACTGAAAGACAGATCTGCACAAATACAGACAGCTAATAATCATGAAGTATTACTGCAGATATGCAAGTAAAGAATTGGCAAAAACAGGCGCAAAAATCTTTTCGCAAATACTTCCGGTCTCTAAAGGACGTTTCCAGCAAATTTGCGCTTTTTCTGGCCGTTTGTTGTACCTGTAGCCTCTTAACTTTCGCTTCTCGCGTAAAACTCCACTAGCCAGACGGGGCGTGTGATTAAATTGGAAACAAATCAATTAAATAATTACAAAAACAGTTGCGCCATAACTCTGAATTCTCGGCATCAGTCGTCACATAGAATTTTGTTATTTTTGTGATATTTGTAATTGCGAGTGGAAAAAGTAATAATTGCGATTAGAAATTTCTGTTTACTTTGCGCTACAACACGGGTATCACGATTGAGTTGCTAACGTATATTTATGCCACAATAAACCCAGTAAATAATGTATACAAAAAAATTGCCACACAGAATGCGACGAAATTTTACGGTAACACTTTAACCGTGATATCCGTACTGCGGCCTAAAGTAAATTTAATTATCGTTATAAGCACGGATTTTGCATTTATCTTTTCAGAATTATTAAAAAAGTGAAAGTTAAAATGATTTAAAATAGTTATAGAATCCTCTCCCTAAGGGGTAATGGAATGCTATGATGTCGAGCGGACAACTCGAATACTCAATCATCAAAAAATTTGAACTACTCATAAAAATTCGACGACATTTTTTGCCCAGTATGTGTTTCATCAGCGGACGTTTATTTATACAGCCCTATGCGGTAGTATGCTTATCTTTTAAGTACAAAATTAAAAACGTTTTTTAAAGAAAAATAAGGGCTTGGAACCACAAAATTTACAAACATTAAAAACTGTAAATTCTATAGTTTTTAATATGACGTTATCTAGGCTTCTATAATAACTGGATTTCAAAGCACTCACGTTGTGATTTGAAAATAATTTTACTGTCATAAAATCTCCGCGCGAGAGGTTTACGGATGTTAAAATAATTTTGAAATGAAAACGCGAGTATTTTTGAAATTCGTTTATTATAGAGGCCTAGTATGATCACATTAAAAATTAAAAAAAAAAAAAAAAAAAAAAAAGACAGTTTTCCGTATTTGTAGATTTTGTGGTTTCAAGCACTTCTTTTTCTAAAAGCAGTTTTTAATTTTTTTACTCGGAAGTAAAGTATAGGCCTACTACCACAGAGTGCTGTATAAATAGACGTCCGCGGGTAAAATATTTACTTGGCAAAAAAAATCTCATAGAATTTTGTTTAGTAGTTCAGACTTTATTGACGACTGAGTATTCCAGTCGTCTTATCGAGTCGTACCTATCCATACCCCTTAAGTCACTCTTTCAGATTTGTATTTGTTATCAAACTACGGATTTCAGAGACGGAGGACCCAGAAATGCAAATATATCACACCATGCCTGTGTGTTAGTGAAGTCACTATAGTAAAACTGTGCCAGCACTAACTCAGAGAGGATACAGCTCTGCTGCATACTTCACCAGCCGGCTGAACAAAACTTCACCGGAGAGTGTACAAATGTGTAAAGACAGCCTCGGAGCCACGACTAATGACCGTATTGTCCCGCTCGAGCATCGCGTGAACTAATTGGGAAAATGAAGCTTTCACGGCGTGTTTACTTCGTTACTTGCTCGCAGAATTGGAAGTCTCTGGAACACTGGAACGTCGAATGTAATTTGTCACGATTTTTTGTATTTTTGCAGAAATGAATGGAACTGGCGTTTCGGGACTTGAAGATTTTTAATGGTTTCAAACGAGCAAAACAGTAGAGAAACGTGGTAATGACAAACAACAATTGTCCACACTGCAGTTGTCTTTTGCAATAATGAAACTGTTTTTTTTAGAATCATTTTACATAGTTAAACCTAATAGAGTAGCGAAGCAGTCCTTTTAATTTTATTTACTTGATAAAACTTCATTTCTATTATAATCTGTCAGCATATATACACGATTTTGTCTACGAAAACACTCCAGCCCCGATAAATTATTTAAATAAAAATTAAACATTTCTCTCAATACCGAGTTATACTGTAACGTACAATTTAAAACCATCTTTCTTAAGGGTTAGTGTTAGATAATTTTCTAGAATTTTTGTTCTCGAGCCATAACATTTATTCAAATTGTGTTAACAAAATTTTCTCATTGACAAGACATTAGATATATTCTTCATAAACTGCTTAATAATGAAACATTTTATTAATTTGTCTTGCAGAATCATTACATGGTAATCGCAGATTAACTAACAAGATTTATTACAAGTCTAATACAAGATGAACACACAGTATAAAACTATTATGATCTCCAAAATTCATCACAAATATCTTCTATGCATAAACATTTCCCCGTTTACCGAAAATATTTTCAAACAGAAGTTATAGCAAAAACTCAATAAATAAAATTAAGCATCAGCTCTCCCCCTGAAGGCCTTGCTTGCTCTTTAGTTTTGCAGTGGTTTCAAAAATATTTTTAACACAAATTAATACATGTATCAACATTTATTCTGGCATTTTTAACACTTACATTTTATCGTTTGAATCTGAATTTTTCTGTTGCAATACACCAAACGGATTTTTAGATTTTTGGCCCTGAAATATCCCACATTTTGCTGCCAAAATAAGCCAAAATGAAGCAAAATAATTTTTTTGCTAGCAAACGGTACATTATTAAAAAAAAAACTGGTAAAATTGTGTATCGTGTGACAGTACAGAGTGTCAAATTTTTTGAAAGCTTTAGGTTAAAAAATATTCGAGTTATTTGCAATTGTTTGAAATAAATTAAAGAGCATGGCCTTAATATTCGTTCTTGAAGGGGGGATAGAAGAATGTTGAGCTCCTGCGCTTAGAGTTGACGTGGCAAGTATTCAGCTAGCAGGAGTCGTCCTTAGAGTTCACGTGCTTCCAGGTTATGATCTTACTAGTTCTGATCCAATAACACGCTAATTATATCTGCAGCACTTTAATGATATTGCTGTGGCGAAAGCCAAACAACTGAACTACAGATGCTAGGACGTACTCTTCTCCTATACCTTTAGCAGACTGAGTGCCGAAGCTCTAGGTTTAATCAAACTGAGCTATTTTCACTATTTTCGTTAATAGTTCTTCGCCTTTCATAAAGAAATAAACCTTATTCCCAGAACAGGTATTTAAGTAAGAGACAATGGTATTTAGAAGCAAACACTGTTTTTACATACTAAACCTTACCAGCAGCTCGTTATATTACATTAAGCTTAATTTTTATGTCGTTTAGGTTATTTTAATAATTTCCTCAAATTTTTGTGTCCTTAATTCCTTCCCACATTTTGCTTGTTACGATTTATGTCTGACATCCTGCATAACTATTCGAAAGAATCAAAATTAACTAATGATTGCAGATCATTAAGATATTTCTCTATGCTGCCTGAATATCATGTTCAGATTTGGAATAATTTTAAAAATGTCTGTATTAAGAGACCTTCCCTGATAGGCTGTGTTTATGTGTGTGAGAGGCAGGAGCGGTAAGGTTGCCGTTGACCGGCGTATGTAATGAATTATCGCCTCTCCGCGCAAACTACTCTCCTGGCGTGCAGTTCTTCACTAGTATCCTTTTTCCTGTGGGACTTTAAGATGCGACTACATTATTTTATTTGTGGGTAGCATAGTTTGAAGTCTAACGATTATTTCTATAGTTAGATTTTTCGAATCCGTTTTTTATTTTTAGAGTTACAGCAGTCTGAAAAAAAAACTATTTTGAGCCATTTTTAGGGGTTCGAAAATGATGTTTTAAATAAATGTGCCGAATTTTTTTAAACTATAGCGACATAGTTTGAAGTGTATGTTATTTTTGTAGACAAACAAATATGATGCGCCTTTAGTAGTTTCGTTAAAAAAAAAAAGAATAATCGCAACTCTCTGCAACGTATTTCAAGCGCAGGTAGGGAGGCCTCTTAAGTTTCGGATGGGGATGTGTACTTTCGTCCCAGAACAAAAAATTATGTATATATATATATATATATATATATATATATGTGTGTGTGTGTGTGTGTGTGTATGTATGAATATATGTGTGTGTATAATACTTGACGTGAATATTTACTGACAAAATCTTACAGAACATTTTAAATTACAAGTTGTAGAAATTATTATTTCTCGGCATATGTTGACTGTAATTTGTAGACGGCGACAACAATGAGTCCCACTTGTCATGATTATTTCATTTTGCAGCATAACTTGATGTCCTTATCAAAATGTATGCATGTATATATATATATATATAAATTTTAATTATGAAATATTTATACCTGTTTCTTCTTCATTGGCTTACTTTATTTGCCTGTATTGTATTTCTCTTGCAACATAATTTGATGTCCTCGATAAATATCTAATTAATTTTAAACATGAAAATGTGCTTTATGTTTCTTTTGCTTGGCTAATTATTATTGTGTAAATGTTATTCTTATTCGTCCGTTGTTTGCTGGGCGTACATTTCATAATTTTTATACCAACATCTCTGAAACAAAAAAGTTTTTAATGTTAATAAATGTCTCTGTCTCTTAGCATATTTAACTACGCGTGTAGTTTTAGAAGTTCTTAGTTTTGTTTGTTGACCTTTCTGATTCTTATGGGGAATGTAATTAAGTAAATAAATATGTTTGAGTTGTTAGGAAATAACGTAAATAAATTCAGAATACAAGGTAGTCCAGTGTTTTTCTTCTCAGCGTTTACCGCATACGGAATTATATAACAAATGGCTTTAGTCGTGTAATAGGAATCATTAGCAGGAAATTTTTCATGCTTAATTGTGCAAGACCAACATTTACTCTTGCCTTTGTGACACAGGATGTTTTCCAGTCAACAGATTTACCAGACAAACATTCGAATTTGTTACCAACTCCTTTCTGAGAACATGAAATAATTTTTGCTCCCCCAAGTGTAGTATTAAAACATATCCGTTATGAACTTTCAGTGTAGCAGGTAATTTTTTTAACAAATGTTTTCCGTTAATGTTTGAGTTCCTACCAAGAAACAGAAAGCCACTTTCCGCGATGAATTTGCGAGTTGTATATTGGACTTTTTGAAGTGCCGTAGAAATTGTACAGGCATCTCTGTGTTTTCATGCACATATATTTCACATGTCAAAAGGCGAAATTATTGTTACTATGCTCTGAATACCGTGAAGTCGCCATCTTAGGTCTGCGGAACACAACTATTTTATCATCAACGAATAAAGAATGTCCAAACTGGTTGCTTGGTTGTAAGCAAATTAATAACGAAGAGCTAGAGACGGAAAAAAATTCGCTGACATGTAGGCTATCCTCCAAGAATGTCTGTGTATAGGCTGTTCACTTTAAACTGACCACTCCTCAACATTTAAAATAACCAAAAACTGTATTTTATAGGAGCCATAAGTGATATGTTTTCAGTGTGGGTAAAATTCTACACTGGTTTTAATTTCATGTTAGTTTTCATATTTAAAATATTAAAGACGAATACAAAATGGCTGAAAGGAAAATCTAAGCAGTGCTCACTTTACCCTGAACAGACAGCATCTACAAATTGGCTGCTCGCTGACAAATGATTGGGCCTACATCCAGTTTCTTCTATATTATTGAATCAGCGTCCTCCAGGAGCGGTCAAAAAAGTAGGAGGGGTCAAAAAAGTTAAGAGCGAAACTGTTAGGAACTTTTTGAATTCTAGCTAGTGCCCAAACGAAGATGCGAATTTTCAAGGTCCCTACTGGCGATTTGTGTATGCGTACAAATAGCAAGTAATAAATTTACATTTAAGTTTTTTGTTTATATACTTTTCCATTTTAATACTTTATTTTGCTATATTCATCTAGTACGCATGTAGCCTTGTGTAATTATTGCTGACGATACATAATTTATAGATGTTTGTATTACAAAATGAACACCCCCCCCCCCACACACACACACACACATATATATATATATATATATATATATATATATATATATATAACATAAGCTAGTTCGGTACATGTTTCACGGCTAATTGCAACTATTATGAAATATCTTGCTAAGTTTATTTTTTTTTGTGAACTGTTTGTACTAAGTAAAAAAATGACATTCTCATGATTATATGCTGGACATACGAATGTAAAATTGTAGGCTAAATACGAACATTCCTTCGTTTTATGTACGTAATTTCTAATCCGAAAATGTATACCACATTTCAGCTAGACTTTGAACATGTATCGCTACTCTTCGTAATACTGACACAAATTATCAAAGTTATTACTAATCCTTGTTAACATTTTATAAGTCTTCTAAAATCAGGGAAAGACAAAGGTCAAAGTTTACCTCCAAGTGTTTGGTAGAAATTGCATAATTCCATGACGTGTTTAAGATCTGGACAAACACCTTTATTTGAGCACAGTGTCACCCTGTACGTAGTTAACATTTCATTAATACCAAACTGTCTGCAGTTTCCCCGTATTGTTTTGACCTCTTTGGTGAACGTATTCTCTTTAAAAAAGTATGTTTTCGCATGGCTCGTTACATACATATATACAGCTGCCAGCAATAATGATATTTTATTTACAAAAAATATATATATATAAGGTGTTCCCATTCGGGCAGATAATATGGCGATAATATTTATTATTGATACACTTTTATTAGCTGCACCTGACTGTATGTATGTATGAATGTAATGAATTTTTAGATTAAATTTTCACCCACTTCCAGACAACCGAATTATTTGAAATTTTGCACATCAATTAAGAATATATGTCAAGAAAATAATGCCATAGCTATGATCTGGTATTAGCATTGATTATGAAGAAAAAATGTTATCTGACTGCGACAGAAAAAATTGTTTTCAAATCAAAACATTTTAAAATAAATAATTTAATGCTACATATCTTCCATTTAGTTTTAAGACTAAAAGTTAAATAATAACAGTTAAAATTCTAATAAAAAAAAAAACTCTTTTGTGGCAGTATGAAGTAAAAAGATTAAAAAAAAAAATTAAACACAACGATTTTTTTTTCAACAGCAATGTACGGATGGAAAAATTTCGCGAATTCAATGACCTGCACCCTAGGCATAGTCAAGTCCGGATCATTTTCCCACTAGCTGCTACTCAGTCATTGGAACAGCAAACAATGGACGAATATACGGGGCTTGAGTATGCATAGTACAATGGATTCTAACATGGGAGTCGTTGATTTCGCGATATATTTCCATCCCTAGCGATGGGATGTCCCACATTTCAGTATAACTTAACTTTTGGAATAATCTCAAGAATAAAGAAATTGACCAAAAAAATTAACTTTAATGTAAGAAAATAGAGTGGTCGGTCTCAACTTACATTTTAACATGAATGCAGATTTTCGAATAGCTAGCGATCAAAAATTTAAGATAACTTATATCAAGCACACCATGCTACTTTCTACATTTAAGTAAATTTTTTTCAGTTACTTTATTCTTAATTTAAGCTTATTCAAAAATTGTGTTGTACTATTTTGTGGGGCATCCTGTCGCTGGAGAACAAAATCTCTATATCCAAATATTATTTCCATTTTTTGTTCACATTTCTGCAAATGTGTTTTTTTAACGGTCTACTTTTTTGTCCTCCTTTACATAATATTTTTCTCTCTGTTCTTTTTCCAGACTGCACGTAGTTGGGTAGAGGCAAATTTCCAGAAGAGGGAGTGCATCAAGTTTATACCCAGCCCCAGAGATGAGACTAGGTGAGTACTCTACAGCGCTTTATTAAAGTTTCTTTCATTTATACTGTTTTGCTTATGTGGTTTTCCCTTCAATGTTGGTAAATGTTCCGTCTGTTATTTGAAAAAGAAACCTCTCCCATTCGAAAGCACTGTCGTCAGTTAACATATACAAAACCATTATTGGACTAATAAGATACAATATTATTACGCGCCACTTGTAATGATTTTTATCATAATTAAAAAATGTTTAAAATCTGATTGTTACGTTGAATTTTTAATGTACATGAATTTGTTTTAAATCGAGGCAAATAGAAAAAATCATATGCCACGTACAGGAAATTACAGCAACAATAGCAATAGCTTTGTACATTTATTAAAGAAAATTTAGTTTTTTCGTTATGTATGTCAGTTCATTAACGATAAAAGTTTTCATTTAGTCAACCTTTATCAACTACATTTGGTTACATGCTTTAAATATTGTTTTTATAGTATCATCCCGGAATAAGACTAAACTGAGGTACAGATTAATGATTTGGAAAGAATAAAAAGTTAAGATTAAATTATAGGAACCCACTCTAAGTTTTTCAACTCTCCGAACTCAAATATATATTTTCAATTTTGCCATTCATGCCTAAGAAAACCGTAATATAAGTAATGTTTAATGCATCCTAATGTGTGTACTGCCGTCACATTAACGATTTTCAAATGCGTTTGTGTACGATTTCAAACTTAGAGAGTCAATTGTTTTACGTCTCTGAAAACTTTATTGCACGTTGATTACTGAAAATATTTTGCGTACTGCCATTGAAACACATTTAATACTTCACTACTCATTATTATGTTGTAGTTTCATAAATTCATCTGTTCAATGTACGCAGATCAATTCTTTTTCTGGTCGGTTCTTGATACATTGAATGTAACCAAATTAGTGTGATGAACTTATACACCGTATTTCAATTAGCTCTTAAAATTCAGGTAGTGTCCAAATTTGCAACTCTTATTGCTACTGTAAGCCAACTTTAAAAAAAAATTATGACTTTGTATGTAATCAGTTAAACGACCATCTATTAAACTAAGTTTACAATGCTTCTAGATAGATATTTCAAACGTCCTTGCCAGTACGTAACATAATGAATATTTTTAATGTGTACTTTGCTATCGTTATAATTTAATAATAAGTATTATTCCGGTAATAATAGCACGTTGTATAGATTACAATTTTCCTCAATGCATTCGGTTGTAAATTTTTGTTTTGGTATTTGATTATCAGCATTGCTGAGAATCACAAATGTATGGCGATAGATACATAACTTAAGTAGACAAATTTTCGTACCATGCAGTTAAAAACTCAGAAATTTTAACTCGGCTTCAAGTTAAAACAGAGACGGTAACATTGACACTCATGGTATTTTTCATAGTTTTACACACAGTCATCCACGTAGACACACACATATATACAGATCTGTACATGTGGGAACCTTGTTAAATGCAAATCGGCCGCTGTACTGCTGTATAATTCACCGATGAAGCACATTACACACGGGATGACATAAACAATCTCCATAGTTCCGAGACGCTTGGCTGATGTGGTTTATCTGCAAATGATTATGTTTGTGTACAAACAGATACTGTGTATACTTGTTGATTTCTTTCGTTCTAGTATCACAGTTGGCACCACAAAATTTCAAGACGATCTCATTTCAGACTTTGTTCTGGAGAAATCATTGCGTGAATCTGCAGAAATGACGGATTCTAAGTAACTGTAAACAACACAATCGTAAGCTGAACAAGGAAAAGACTCGTTCGTACCGGTTATAATTTGCGCACGCGATAAAACAACGCGATATACGTCACGGTTGAACAGCGCGCGAGGATGGCGTCGTTCCTGACAGTGTTGCCAACAATGCGGGTTGTTAAGTTGCTGTTACGTAACCCGCACCTCCAGTGCTGCCCGGCTGAACCGCATCTGATTCCCGAGTCAGTTGGACATCATTGCGAGTCAGTTGGACATCATTGCTCGATATCACTTTCGTTTTTGATTCCACGTTAGATGTGTCATTACTAGAGACATG
>PNEQ01116048.1:25903-94835 GCA_003012365.1 Medauroidea extradentata | reverse complement strand
ACACTGAGAGAAAGAATTGTTTCATTGTACTAAATATATTTGTTTGGGTGATGTTTGCTTCAGCCAAACAATATTTTGTTGGTAAGACCAAGCTTGGAGTCCTCCAAACTAATTTAGTTATTTCCCTCGACCAAATTATTCATTTAAACGCAATTTGTTTGTGCCAAACGTATATTTGGTTACTATAGGACGTCAAATATTTTGTGTAAACAAACAACTTGTTACAACTGGTCAACAAAATAATATTGTTAGTTATGAGTGATGTGCTTTGAACCAACGTTTTTTTTTCGATGGACTAAATTATTTTGTTGGCAAAACTAAATCCATTTGGTTGACTCGCGGAAGATGGCAGTCTGGCGTGCGTGAGCGACAAGATGGCGAACACTGTATACCTCAACATTCAAAATATAAGTTTGTGCGACAAGTAGGACGTCTAAACTGTTAATCATCATAATTCAAGTACTGTATCTTAATTTTAGCTATAACCATTTCAAAGTGGTTAATTTTATCGATCACAAAAGAAAATGCTATAAACTTGAAAACCACCGCATCGGCACGTCTCGTTCTTTGTGCTGCGGTGCACGGCGATAATTTAGTAATATTATTTGACGTCGTTTACCTTTTCGTAGACGGAAAACAAACATGTTTGAAAATAAAACCAGTACAATCGTAATTTAATATTAGGCCAAACTTTTCCTGTACAAATAACAACCTCAATATCACAGAAGCAGTCGTACCTCAGTTGGCAGTCCGACCGCTTGGCTCAGTGGTTAGCGCTCCTGGCTGCTGACGCAAGGGTCCCGGGTTCGATTCCCGGCCGGGGAGGTGACATTTACAACCACCTCCTCGGGTTCAAGACTGGGTGTTTGTGTTCGTCTTGTCTGTGTGCCAGAAGACAACTTACCATTACAACGACAACTACACAATACAAAGCTACTGGGGAATGCATTCATTAACTAACTTAAAGGGAGGGGGGGAGAATGTTTGGTGCAATGGCGAGGCGTTAGCCTTGCCATTGTACCAAACATTTATATTAAAAAAAAAAGTTCATGAACGGAAAAGGGGAAGTGATAGGATAATGGATCAAATCCCGGCCCGACCATACTTTTTTTTTTTTAAGTCTTAAAATTTCTGAAATTTTTTAAGTTAGTAAAATATAATTTTTTATTTCTTAAACTATTGTATGCGCATTTAATGTCTAACGAAATATTTTTATGACCAACTAAATATTTGGTACTGCTGACAAAATTCAGCTATTTGCCTCTAACAAATCGAGGGAACAAAATTATTTGGTACGAGAAAACAATTATTTCGTTGCCCCTCTATAAACTAATGATTTGGTTGATTCAAACAAATTTTGTTAGCACCAACAAAATTTTTTTCTCAGTGTAGTGATACCACATGATTGGACTTGTATTTAGTTGCGTTCATATTATGTGTTCATTTTCTTCCACGAGATGTTAAATAAGTCAAGAGCCAATTGTTGAGTGGACACACATTTACAGATATTTGAAATACAGCTGGCTACCAAAAGAATACACGAATTTTTCAGGTACCGATATAAAATTATTAAAAGTTCCACGGAAGAGTGCCAGACCACACGTAATATGAACAGTGAAATATGCAAATTACATCATATAAAGTTTTATCGTTAGATCCATTACCTTGGGTGATAATTTTGCACCAACTTCATTCACTGCCTTACCTGCCCGTATTATGCATCGCTGGTAAGCACTAGTGTAGTCAGGATTTGTGTAAGACGCTGAGAATTTAAAAACGTACAATCGCTGACCACGGAGAAGAACTGCATAAGTGAACGTAAGGCACTGAAACAAGCTGTGGCAAAATTATTTTCATAAAATAATGAGTTGCTTTACTGAAGCGGCCGGCCTCCGTAGCGTAGTCGCTTATACGCCGGTCTACGGTGCGAGGGTCCTGGATTCGAATCCCGGGTCGGACATGAATTTTGTGTTGTCTCGTTACTTACTTCGCCCTCATCAGCTCTTAAAGAACTAGTTGTTAAGGGCGCCGTCTACCTGCTCATCAGAGGCTCAGAAATGACGCACACATAAAGGGACCTTGAAATGCGTATCAAATTCCGAATAACCTCAACGAGTCAAGCTTTAAACTAGAGTGCAAGGTTCTCGCCGAACCGTGTTTTGCAGTGGTTTCGAAAAAAAAAATGTTTTATCGCATATTAATACACAAATCAAATATATTCATTCTTACAGTTTTAACACTTATATATCATCGTTTTTATGTGAATTTTTCTGTTGCAATACACCGAACAAATTTTTAGATTTTTGCCCCTGAATTATTACATACTTTCATGTCAATCAAAATAAGCTAAAATTAAGCAAATAATATTTTGCTAGCAGACGGTACATTGTCAAAAAAACGCTTCAAAGTGTTTAGTTAAAAAATATTCGAGTTATTTGAAATTGTTTGGAATAAGTTAAGGTGGTAGATAAATAAGCGCTGAGTTCTGCAATTGAGATCTACACTTTTGAAAGACAATATGGTAAAAACTACAAAACAGCAATCATTGATCATTATATTTGCTAATTTTATAAGCAAATACTTCTCCAGAACGATGCACTTGCTACGCGCGATCTCTTGTGCCACAGTTAAATGCAAGAAGTTCCGGCGTCAGAGATTGTGCCTCAGAAGTTCGTAACACTGGAGACAATTTTTTTTAAAACACTGGCTAAAACTATTGTCTAGGATTGCTATTGTTAAATTTTTGCAAATTGGCTTCAAGAAACCTACACTTATATATTAATGCTTTTAGTGTTGAATTGTGTACCACGCCCTCTTAAGCGGTGATCATATAATTTTATTGGTGGAAAGTCTGCAACTAAGTTCAGTGCAGGTCGCAATCTGAGTTTCACATACATCCGGTTAGTATATTTTGAAGTACGGAAGTCTGAAAAGGCCGTTTTTAGCCATGTTGGAGGGCTTAGAAACTGCGTTTTAATGAGGAAAGTGTCTTAACAACGAGGTTCCGACCTTGTCTGAAGTGTGTTTTCTTTTCGTACGTTGGCACAATGGGCACACTTGCAAATGTTGCGTGGAAAAAAACCTGTTTACGAACACAGTGCAACGCATTTGAAGCTTGAAGTAGGCGGCCGTCTAAGGCCATGCTCTCTGTTTTCTACATTTTTTTTAGCAATATTTCTTGCGTCCTACTGCTAACAGATATCATAAATGTATCAGGCAGTTTCGTTTATAATCGTCTCCTCCATGTTAGCTTATTTTATTAAAGGCAGCAAATACTGTGGTTTTAGCTAATTGTTTAACTAACAAAATTCTGGCTAATTGACTTGTTAGTCGAAACCGTATAATTTCTTGTGTTGAAAAAATAGCTATCTTAGCGAAAACCACGTTCAACAAAACTACCAGGCAGAGTTTTGATATCTGCTCTTTTTAAGTTTAAAAAAATATTTTTCGCAAAGTTAAGGGCGCCGCCTACCCGCGCGTGAGAGGCACAAAAGCGACGGAGCAGTAAGGTCGACCTTGAAGAGCGCATCAAATGCCGCGTCGCCTCAACGAGCCAAGCGCTGAACTAGCGTGCAAGCTTCCCGCTGAACGGTTTTTACTAACGGACACTAAGAGGTGACCATACAATTTTACTGGTGGAAGGTCTGCAACTAAGTTCAGTGCAGGTCGCAACCTGAGTTTCGCATACATCCGGTTATTATATTTTGAAGTACGGCAGTCTGAAAAGGCCGTTTTTAGACATGTTGGAGGGCTTAGAAACAGTGTTTTTAATAAGCGTGGCGTCTTAAAAATGATGTTCTGACCTTGCCTGAAGTTTGTTTTCTTTTAGTACGTTGGTACAGTGGGCACACGTGGAATAATTTTGTAGAAAAAACCTGTTTACGAACAAACTGCAACGCATTTGAAGCGTGAGGTAGGCGGCCGCCTTAAGAGTATGTCCGTAAAGGCCTGTGGAACCCCCTCACCTCTCACCATCACCTACTAATACGGAATGAAATCACAAATTGTGCTCGAGAATGTAGAGATCAGCGGAGTCTTAGAATGTAAACAAACAATAATGCGAATGTCGCGTGTGTCTGTGTGTAAGTTGTGACGAGAGGTGATGGCCAGGTCATCTGGCGGGGGTCTAGTCTAAAGACTGACCCAGTCTCTAGGTGGGGGGGGGGGCGGTGTACCCCACAGTGGGACTAATGAGGAAGCGAGTGGGCGGACGGTCTCTCTCTCAGCACGGCTTGGCCGACATCCGTCACGTATGTCCCGACACTCATATGACACCGTGACTCAGTTGTTCATACTCGCGTCCAGCGTGATTCTTGTCACGCTCGTATAACCGTGTGCCTGGCTGCCCGTGTGACGTCATTGAAAGTGTGCAGGGGCATATGTCTGGAAAACCGTTAGCGGGACCCTTGTTCTTCAAGGAAACATTTTTTTCAGCAATTTACCTTACGTGCACATCCTCCAGTTCTGTGTGTAGGAATGTTACTGTGACAATTAAGACAAGGTTACTGCGACACCACACGTCAGTGATTAGCGGGCAAAACACTGAGATTTAAAAACATTCGATCATTGAGCACGAAGAGAGCTGCTGGTATACAGGTGATGTGGTATACAGGTGAGGCATTTAAGAAGCTCAGGCAAAAATCTTGTCGCGAAAACAGGCCCTACCAAAAACCGGGGATCAATCGCCATATTTGATAGCTTTATTTTTCGGTTTTATTATTATAGGGGGAATCTTATTCATCTTGCGCTACAATACAAACATTGCAGTTGAACGTTTAACAAATATTTCGGCCACAATCAGTTCAAAAAATTAAGAATATAATATAAATGGTTTTAACTGATTACGGCCTAAGTATATGCTATGAGTTAAAATGCTATGATTGTACTGTAGCGCAAGATAAATGTAATTCACCCTACAATCACAAATTTCACACTTGTCATCTCAGAATAAAAAAAAAAAAAGGTTAAAAATAAAATAATCCAATATTACGACTAATGCCTCACAGGGACCTTTCTAGATAGGCGTGTTAAGAAGAAAATCATAGGAGTGGTAAGGGTGCCACAGATAAGCATATGTAATGCATACTAAACTGACGCGCAGGGCTTTACTATTATTATTTTCTCTAGTTTACTGTTAGCAATGACCAAGTTATTTTATTTATGGGCAGAATAGTTCAACGTCTAACGCTCACTTGTATATTTTTTTTATTTTTTTCAGTCCGGTTCATATTTTTTCTGGCACGGAAGATTGGAAAAGCAATTTTTGGCCATTTGAGTGGCCCGAAAGTGTCTTTAATAAATGTGCCGAATTTTTGAAACTTTAGCTACATATTTTAAAGCATGCGTTTTTTTTTTTGCAGATATAGTGAATGTTAAATTGTTTTGTCAAAAATGAGTGGTCATAACTCGCTGCAACGTATTTGAAGCTCAGGCACGGCCTAAGAGGAAGAGGAGGTCTTGACACTGCGTACACTCTCCAACAAGAAAAAATGACCCCCTTTATGTCGCCAAGCGCTAGTAGTCATTTAATGAAAGCTTTGTCTTGTTTATATCTGGCAACGTTACAATTTTTGCAATTATTTATATAAAATTATGTTAATAAGGTAAGCTGATGTAGTAGATATATGTTTCGTGTCCATAAATACATTGCCATGTGTGGAACTGTTTATATATGTCGCCTGAAAAATTTTTACGACTATTGTTTTAGTGAATACATTCGAACAAAATCTATTATTTTCTGCCCTACAAAATTTTAGAATCGTTGCAACGCGTGTCTACATGCAAAAAATTGAACAACTAAATTTTATACTTGAAAAAAAAAATGTGTTCCAATACAAAATTACATTTCAATTTTCTTCTTCTATATAATACACGCAAATCCGATAGCAAATTCACGTTTTAAGTCCAGCCAAATACAAGACCAGACAAATCTTCCACGAAATTACTACTAGCGCTCGGCGAATAAAAGGGAGTCACGTTTTATTCCACAGTTTCAAGACCTCTGCCTTCATAGACCGTGAGCGCAGGCGAGGAGGCCCCTTAGCGTATTTTCTCGCTGTTAAAAACCGCGAAAGAGGAACTTATGCACCAGTGAAGCAAGCGCCTGTATCATGATTAGAGCTGTGTAGGGCTGTGTTGTTGGCAACATTGTTGGATGTGGTAAAACATACGTTCACAAGAGAGATATCAAGAGTAGTATCATTAACCGATTCAACCATTGTATTTGCAGTTAGATACAGTTATATGCAGTTAGATACAGTTATATACAGTGATATACAGTGACATACAGTTATATATATATATCTAAAATGGCAAAGACGTGTATGATTCTTCCTTTCCTTTAGTAAATCGTCGTTAAGTCACAGGATCATATTTGAAACTGTAATGAGAAAAAATTATCGCCGAGAAGATTTGCACGACTGTTCAGTGACATATGCCTAGAGGCTAGATGTAGATGTGATGTATATGCTATTTTGTCCTAAGCACTCCGCTTTTTTAGACTTCGGCGTGCTTTGATGTGTTCACCGAGGCGACCTCCTTAAGAGAGCATGGTACATAATTCAACGCTAAAAGCAATAATCTATGACTGTAGATTTCTTGAAGTCAATCTGCGGAAATTAAACAATAGCAATCCTAGACAATTAGCCAACGTTTTAAATAAAATTGTTTCCAGTGTTACGAACTTCTGAGGCATAATCTCTGACGCCCGAACTTCGTGCATTTAACTGCAGCGTAAGAGATCACAAATAACGAATTAGTAATTCTGGATAAATATGTACTCATAAAGTTGGCAAATACCATTATCTAGAATTGTGATTGAGTATCTTACGCATGTCGGCTTTGAAAAAAGCGTAGAAATCAATTGATGATTTCATTATTTACTTACCTATTACGCACTCTTAAGATGCCTATATACCTGGCGCATAATCGATATGTTAGCACTGATCTTTCCAACTTACAGTAAAATTAACCTTAGCTCTATCAAATAGGGTAACATTTTCACGAACAGACAACAGCCGGTAGGATAAACAAATCTTCCTACATGATGAACTTACGTTGAAACCTAACAAACCGTCTAGTGTTCTCACGATATCTAGTCGCGCGACCTGGAGTAGAGTAATTGTGTGTCTTCGGGCCTATGTTGATGTGATATTTGTTTTGTGAGCTGGATCGCAAACTATCCAAAGGCACATGTAATAATTTTGGAGTTCTTAATAATACACACAACATAATCTCATTCTTTTAAATTTACACTTTCGAGTGTTTAAAATACACGAGGGAATGTAACAGCGAAGTATTGATCACCAAGAGATAGAGACCGGAAAATTTCGCGGATTCAATGACCCGCAGGCTAGAATCCATTGTCCTATACAAATTCAAGCCCCGCACAGAGAAAACGGTTTTGTGGTGGCTACAAAATGTTTTGTCGTTATCGACCTCACAAAATAATTTTGCAGTGGTCACAAAAATTTTTTGTAGTCACTGCAAAACTTTATTGGGGACAGCAAAAAAATGTTGCGGTCACTACAAAAAATTTTGGTAAGGTCCACTATGACAAAATATTTTGTGGCGACTAATAAGTATTTTTTCCAGTGCGTATATTCTTTCATTGTCTGTTGTTCCACTGAGTAGCAGCTAATGTACAAATGGTAGGGCTTGAGTATGTACAGGACAGTCAATCTAACATGCAGGTAATTGAATCCGTGAAAATTTCCGGCCCCTACCAAGAGGGAGAAATAGGGTTTTCTGTAAATAAACTTGTTCGTCTCCTGTGAAATTTAGTATTTAGACTTATGTCTGTTTGGAATGCAGCCCTTCAACTTTGCAACAACCTGTATAGCGAACTGTGCACCTAGCTACTGATGAGTTCCAGCTCGGGGCGAGATGAAAGGAACTCGACCTGGGTGGGTCCACGACACTGGTGACCTATGACCCAGCGACCAGCAGGTGTCACCAGGCAGTGTTTGCTCGAGCGTGTGACGTCACCAGCCTCCCCTGCTCCTGGGGTGTGTAAACACCACCGCCCTAATTGCAGTCGCGCGCCCGCGGTACGCACGCCCTTCTTCCTCCCAGCCCTCTACCTGTCCGTCCACACACGCCTGCCAACACTACACGCCCTATATAAGAAACATTCAAGAAATACAACACACATATAGATGACCCAGATAAAAAAAAAACTTTGAATAATGTACTTGAATTAGGTACACTATTATACAGACAAGCTTCTGCTTAGTTTTAAAGAAAATATTGACATTAATTTGTTCTCACAATATAACGTTTTATTCTTTTTTGCTAGTAAAAAATATACATTTATTTTAATTATTTTAATTCAAGTTTTTTTCTAAAGGTGAACTATTATACAAGTATGTTAATTCCAATTTTAAAAAATGCCAGAATTCCTAGTACATTTTACTCAAAACAGAAATTTTAGATTTGTTCCTGTTTATAATAGGACAATCGATGTATTTCTGAGGCGCAAAAATAATTGTTTTAAAAATCATCACATTTTTTTATATCATGGTTCTTTGATTGAGGTGTAACATTTGGTGCCTTCTAGAATTACTATGAGTTCTGAAATAATCCTCTTTTCCGATTTATTTTTGTATAGTTGGCCATGATATGGCGCAGCATATAACATTATTTTCTACGTAACTTAGGTTTTGTATTCCGGAAGTTGACGGTTGGGGTGCAGGAACAAACAGTCTTGAACTCGGGGAGGTTACATTACATTTGTACCTCCCCTGCCGGGACTCTAGACCCACCGGTCAGGCGCTGTAACCATTGAGCCAATCGGTCGGACTGAATATGAAATGGCAGGAAAATTTAATATAACATAAATATAATTATTTTATCAACTTTTCTATCAAATTGCTAAGTAGGCATATTAATTTACAAAAATTTAATCCTTTTCTACAACTCCACAAACTAGATGAATGCAGCATTCCAATACCTCCTTCAGTAATTCAGGAATACAAAAAATGTCCGTGGATGTTTTACCTTAATCCGTGATGAATTTTAAACTATAGGCTGTTCGCAATAAACTGAGTACTCAGCAGAACTTTTAATTAATTAAAAACATGTTTTATTGGGCAAGTATATGTTAACTTTAGAGAGAGTTGAAATTTTTACACTGGTTTTTAGTTACCTGGAAGTTTTCGTATTAAAAATTGTAAAGATTACTGCAAAACATTTGAAAGAAAACCTTATGCAGTGCTCACTTTACCCTGAACAGCCTATAAGAACATTCTGCCATAACGTAGGATATTTCAGTAGGCATTTTCAGGGTAACAGTCACTGTTGATTTGCGGACAACTGTTACTGCTAACATGTTGGCAAACATGAAGTTATAGACCAAGTAAAAAATAACAGAATCACTTAAAAACTGGCCTCGTTTAAACAAGTGGGCATATTTAAATTTCTTGCCAGAATGTATGATGTTACACAGACGCCTCGTAATAGAGACGTGCTAAATTTTCGCCATTTCCTAACAGCAGGTTTTACTCTAAGCTACAGTATGTGCTCGTCTGACTTGCTTCGTTGACAGAAAAATTCATATCCAACTCCAATAGTTCTCGTAACGTACGTTGAATAATATCAAGTCCAGCGGATTTGTAGTGCCAGGAAAAACTGACATTGGCGCAAGATGTAAGCTATAACATTTCGCATTTAAAACATGTTCATAGACATTCAAACCACCCTGATGTTACCTTACAATTCGTTTACTCTGTAGGGTAACATTAACTGTTCCTCAAGAATGTTTTCCAAAATAGTGAATTGAAAAATAAAAATCAAAATTTAACGATTTGATAAGTGGCGGTATTGTTTTTGCATGTCTAATTCGTGTTCACGTGAGTTTTATTTTTTTTTTTTTTACTTAATTACAACTTTTTCGCTGACAATCGTTCCAAAAGTTTCGAATCACTGAGCGACATGAAGTATTTACGGATTACTGATACTGTTACGTAATTGCTGACATTTACAATCATGAACCAGAGATGATGGATCAGTGATTTCAGTGACCATCACTAGTAACGAAATACAGAGCATAAAATGACGACAAGCCAGCTGTCGCAGTGGTGTCTAGTTTATTGTAATGGAAGTAGCCTAACTCAAATTTGACACGTATCTACCCATAACTCTACCGTTACAATAGTTCTGGAACTTCTAATGCAAAATGGTTCCCTTATCTTTGGAACGATAAATATTCAGACACACTGCAACGGTGCGTATACGTCGGGCATTAATAATTTCATCTAGGTGCTTCATTTTACCCGTCAATAAGTGCACGTACCTTTATCTGGTACTTTCACGGTGTCGACGCATATACAGGATGTCCAGAAACTCCGTAGAATAAGTACATCGCGTGACTCCTGGGCTACATTGGAGACGAAAATAATAGTGACATTTTGCTTTAGCTCAATATGGCAACGTAGCATGAAGTTCCATAGATGTTTTATTTATCTTACTATTACTGTCCTGACCAAGACATTATGGGTACAGGATCACATCCCGAGCAGTCCTAACATTATTACACGTTTAATCGACGTTAACATACATAAAATAGCACCTGGACGTGGAGCGGAAGAGAGGACTTACTCCGTGCAGTGTTGCCACTTTTTGCGCGTAAAAATGCCGACGTAGAACATTTTGCCACAAACATTTTCTTCTCGAATTCAGCCCAGCGCGTGCTGAGCATGGCCTTTTCTGGGCAACCTATATACTTATTTATAAATTAATTCCATGGCAATGATCATTTACATGCTAAAGGGAAGGATACATAAAAGTTAGACGAAGGATAAACAAAACAGCTATTCTAAATATGTTGTCAAACCAGAAACCAAATAAATATGCCCCCCGCTCCTCCAGCCACCATGTCGTGGAAGGGGAATATTTGTTGACAGTGCGTCCCGACACTGTGAGCTCAACCTTCATACGGTAGGCCTTATAAATTAGTGAATCCTTGCTTGTGTTAGCACATTAAACCTCCCATCCTTGCTGACACACTGTAACAAAATGCGTAGTTCTCTCAATATTTTCTACGTCTTTCTGGCTCATGATTTTTGTGCTTGTATACTAATGTGTGTTTTTGGCAAAGCTTTAGCGTTGCTGCCTGTTCCCCGGGAAGGCATGGGTCCTAGACTCTATTTCAGGCTCTTCATCCTCTTTGGGGGATCGATGCTATTGTATTAATTTAATACGGAATTTCTGGATCCCTCATACATTACCGTATAAGTGTGTGAAGTAATTTTTACCCGTTTGTTTATTTGGAAAATTTGAATTTATTTGTTACGTTGTACAGTTTTACAGGGGTGTTCTTGTTAATTTTACATACTGGTGTTTAGGAGACAAAAAACTGTTTTTTTTTTCGGCCGTACTGAAAACGGTTGTTATGCGTCTGAATACATTTATAAAAGTTAATTCCCCGAGATGTGAGAGTTGTAGTTTGTAAACAAGAGTGGGTGATACTAATTTAAGTGGTAAGGGGTGTACAAGCTAGTAACCAGCGCGCGCTGCTGCAGTGTGACGAGAGTTAAATTGGTGACTGGTCAAGCGAGTGTTCGGAATGTTTTCTGATAGTGTTTTAATCTAACAGAAACGTCAGCTGTAAATGTGTTTCATTGTTACAGTCGAACATAAGTAAACACATGTACGCCCATCTAGGGCTGTTATGTACTGTTTATTGACTTATCGATCGTAGATCGTGATACATACACTGCGTGTTCGATATAGTAATTATATATATATATATATATATATATATATATATAAAACACGTGCAACATGAATGATATCGATTACATCTAGACTTCTCATAATGTCTGTAAAATGGTTAATGTCTACATATCTTATGTTACTGTTTTGTTAAGTACATATCGTTAATGTTGAATAAATGTATTAAAAAAATTTCTTGTGGGTTTCATAACACTGCCATTTGCACAATACCAATGGTTTGATAATAACGAGGGCTTTGATAATAT
The DNA here is from genome assembly GCA_003012365.1 of Medauroidea extradentata. Lineage (NCBI taxonomy): Eukaryota > Metazoa > Arthropoda > Insecta > Phasmatodea > Phasmatidae > Medauroidea > Medauroidea extradentata. Next base: position 82,857 of record PNEQ01116048.1, on the reverse strand, counting down.
TAATGAACGTCTATAACTTAATTATATCGATCAGTATCGAAGATTTTATCGAGGATCGGTATGCATCAAACATAGAAAATGTCAATGTCACTTATTGTTTACGTTCATGAATAGTTACAATATGTGTGTCAATTAGTGTAGATTATTTTTCATTTCTTTTAGAGCACGTTGATATGACATTGTTGTCTACCTGAGAAATAGGGTTTTATACCAGGATTTCTGCATTGTGTATCGTGCTGGACATTATCGTTGTTCAAAGAAATTTCTCGGGGTTCTTCATACCTATCTCATTGACACTCATAGATTCCCACAACCTATGTGCTCATACTCGCCTAATTACCACCAATTCGTGCCTGGTATTCTACGCTCAGTACCTGTCTACAACTACACGTGGCGAGCATTCCGGACACCCCTGATTACAAGCTGCATTCACTTGAACAATGCATGTTTTCATTGACAGACCTTACCTTCGATCACGTGCATGAGCTTCGCGCGCTCTCACTTGAACGCGAATAGACAGTAGGGAAAAATTATTCCCATGTCATCAATGTTAAAAAGTTGTGATGCAGTTTTACTTGCTTGCCTTACCTCATTTTTGGTACAGTAAACGTGTTTGGTATCTTAGAAAACACACAGAACAAGTGTCGTAATTTATAATCATGAAAAGAGAGATACATATTTTAGTTCCTTCAGAGGGACGGGACGCTCCGAAAAATAAATTAAAATGCTTAACTTTTGAGCATGAAGGCAGCCAGAATAGCGAATTTAATAACGCATGAATTGTTTCTACACGCACATAAACACACACACACACACAAACACACACATAAGGAGAGAAACTTTGGATCGTACTGCTACATTTTAATATGTAACTTTTTGAAATTATTACTCTGTGTATATTTCGTATTCATCCACAGAATAATAATGTTATCTTTGGAGCAAAAAAAATTTTAAGATCGTTTAGCTCACTTAGAGATATCTTTCTTTCGAACAAAATATGTGATCTCGGTGCTTGTTTTAAATGAGAAAATTATTACTTTGAGAACATTTATATTATATATAATACATATTTGTTTGTTTGTAGTAAAATAATCATTCAACTAACTTAACCATAAATATTATTACGATTTTACTGAACTACATTTTCTGAAACTAATTTTTTTTGTATTCATTACAGCTTACTTAAAAAAAAAATCTTTGCAAGATATCTGCAATACTTCAGATTTAGACGAAAATTTTCTTTGCCACTACGAAATGTATTTTGTAAGGAAGAAAGTGTTTTTAGAAAGCACGATGAAACATAACGTTCTATTAACTGTCCGTTAAGCTGGCGTGTATATGGTTATATAACGTCACCTTAATGTGGCTGATAACAACGAGGTGTAGCGAGTCTGTTTATGTTTCACCGGTTGTTCTGCTTGCTTTACTGAAAGGTTTGCTTTCTGAATCGATGCCGTGGCAGTTTCCATTATGTCCAGCTTGCCGTGTGCCGACGTCACTTGCTGGTTGGTTTGGCGTGCCTAATCAGGCGTCTGTTTCACCGCCATCTTGCCTTCCGTGTTCCGACTCCTTGCTTCACGTTGTTTACAAACTATAACCACGTTGGTGATATTAGATATCTGCCAGTCAACACAAGAGAAATATTATGCCTGCTACATAGTATTTACAGAAACACAATTAAAAATATTGGAGAATACCAGGGTATCGTATTCCGAATGCATATTTTGTTAGCAGATACGTTTATCTTGTCACACTCTTACATTATAAATTATTAACTTTACGTAGAAACCGAATAATTACTGGGAGCTCGTTGACATCTGCATACCCAGAAGAATGACGTGGAATGAGGCTCTACAACGTAGAAGTGTCGGAATGAGTGGAGCAGGGAAAGTGGGAGAGTCCCGAGAAAATACGCCGGCCAGCGATATCGATCGGTACTATTCCCACGTGCGAAAACCGGGAACCAACCCCACCGGGGATCGAACCCGGATCGTCTTGGTGGGGGACGAATGGTCTGATCACTTGGCCGCCGTGACCACGGTAGAAACGTAACGTAAGTGCTGGTGTCTTTAAATCTTGACGCATATTACATTTCTCTGACAAGTGGTCGTTTGGAAATGGACTGCTAAGATTTAACTACTGACGCGACGTGTCTAAGAAAGAACAAACGTATTTCTTCTGACCATGTGCAATAATATAAAGATGATGCGTTGCAAAATTATTTCGTCGCAGGAAACATGACAAACGAGACGAGAGAATTTGTAATTAAAAACCTTAAAAAGAAGTGTTTGTACCTACAAGGAATTATTTCATATTTTTTAACAAGCAAATAAAAACTTTTTTTTTTAAGGAATAACCTGACAAAATAGCGCAAAACTGGAAAACACAGGATAACATACACGTAAAATGACACGCGAGATTAAACGACTTGACGATGACGTCACAAACAGTTCGTGGAAACAGAGACTTTATAAAACTGAAAACATTTTTTTTTGTTTGTTTAGTAACAATACATTCGCCACCCGTGGAATTATTATAAACTTGATTGTGTTACTTATACGGAAATACGCATTACTATTTAACTTCAGTGGCCGCAAATTTCGACCCTACATTGGAATGACTTGTTCTTAAGTCTTATAGTTCAAAACTGTTTGTAGGGGTAAAAAAGAAGCTCATTATTTTATATATTTGTACCGAACTTGTACAATCATCTTAATAATTTTTAATTTTGTAACATTTATTTACATTAAAAATAATTTTGAGATGACAGTTTTGGTACTTTCCTATACTTGAAATTAACTCATAAATAAGCATAATATATACACATAAGAAAGTATAAAATAGTGTTTTCTTGGAATTATTTGCTGGCGCTTCAGAAAGTAAATAATAAATTAGGCAGACGATTCCTATCACGGTTTCAAGCTGCGTGGTTGGCAGCATATTTTGTTTGTGAGGAACAAACAGCGAAGAAAATAAGGCACAAGGCTTAACTTAGGTAAGTTTAATTCAACTACAGGTTAGAAAGAAAATGTGTTTTCTTGTGGGAGAATTTGGCACAGGGAAAACTTCTACCGCTAGTTTCACTGCTATAGCTAAAAGACCAAAAAAATACGAAACTTTAGTAAAATTAAATTTTAATAGGATTGGAAACGACAAAAGTCATTCAACTTAATTTTAAAGTGAAAATTAACCAATTTCGCGTTTTAAATCATTAACATAATGTAATTTAAAATTCAAGAAAGTTCCGTGATTGGTCTGTTTAAACCTCTTACCGATACTTGCGTTTAAGCGGCAGAAATATTCCCTTTAACATTGATCTTTTTAACCTGTATTAGAATTAACCTTAAGGGCGCGGTTCGCTTCAGTGTTCCACATTAGTATTTATTTTTATATTTGTACCAGATATTTTTTTCCTATTTTAGCCATAAATTGTGATAAAATCTTCCTCTTAGGAAACTTTTGTATCTCTCATAGTTTTTGCGTAATGAGTCGTAAACCGTCAAAATTTGCACTTTACGGTTTTAATATGCCACTTAAACCAACTGACATACAAAACCGACAAAATTCATAGTGTATGACAATGTTGTAGGCTATGATTTGACATATATAAAAACAAAAAATAAAATACTTCTGTATTTAATAAAAAAAATGCTGAATTTTGAAATGAAAATTTTAAAAATATCAAAAATGTTTTTAAAAATACAAATAATATATTTTTTGTTACGAATTAACCTACAATATATACACCTTGGTCTCTGCAACAACACAACTGCTCAAAGCGTATAGTCGCTGCTAATACCACATGCCTTGGAACACAGCCACGCTATGCCACTGTCTATATATGCTCCTTGGGTTAGACCCAACAGTAGACCATGAATACGTGGCATTCACATGCCTACAGGGAGTAACTTATCTGAATATTTTGCTACTACTGAGGGCTATAGCCACGATTTTGTGGCGCAAATATTTTTGCATGATTTTGTTTCAATGCCTTCCTTATGTGTTCGTCTGCAGCTCTGTTTCATGGCCAGTGATTAGCTGTTTCAATGGCGCGCTGGACAGCTATTTTCATCGCCATGTTTATATTTTTTATTTGAACAAGAAATTTTTTTATTATTTTAGACACAAAAAATGACTAAAATTTGGTGTTATGAAATATTTTGATCATTAATAGATTTTGCGTAATGGCTTGTTAAAGTCAAAATTTCGCATGTTTCCGTTTTAAGTACTACACTAAAACCAACTGATAAACCAAACTGAAAAAAATTCTTAGTGGATAAAGACGTTGCAGGCTACAATTTCGTGTATATAAAAACAGAGACTAAAAAGTATCGTATTTAAATAAAAATGCTGAAATTTTAAAATACAATTTGCATTTAATGTCAATTATTTTTTAAAACAAAAAATGGGAGCCGAGATTGTAAAATCGCTTCGTAACTTTGTTATGACTTATTTAAACTGCATACTCTAATTTTGTCGAGTCAGAAAACTGCAAAATAGTTGCTAATTAGTTAATTAACGAAATTTCCTTTTAACTGATAAATTAACTCTACTCATCCTACAGTTTGTCTAGAAAAATTACATTGAATAGTAAAACCAATTTGCAAAAAAAGTTACGAAGCAATTCTATGATATTGACTCTCGTATGAATTAAAAAAAAAAAATGTATATTATTCTCGAAAGCCGAGAAACTCGGGCCCAAGATGAGCCGTAATTTTTTTGACTATAGTGCAAAATAACATTTTTATTTTACTTCCTTAGTAAGAACTTTTCCTAGTTTAAAGCTTGCCTAAAAAAAAAGCTGCAGCTAACCCCACCAAAAAAATACATTGAAATATTTTAATAGTAACACAATTTTGTGTCGATATTACTTTATACAAAAATTTTCTTTGCGCAAAGCTATTTTGCAGTGACATATTCATGCAAATTTTTGTTGTGGCGAAGAAATATTTCTAGAGTGAACCAGAGTTGCCAGAGTACCACTTCCCTTGGTACACGCCCACACTTCGCAACTGGAATAACTAAACATTTCCAGGAGTGCTCTGGAGTTCTTTCAAAGTGCCTTGACATCGTCCGCGAGAATTATCTTGCTTCCGTGAGTAAGCTTTCACTACAGCCAAGCACACACGCGAGTACATTTTCGAGTGTGAAATGCCAGTATGCATATGTACAAGATGTGCTTTTATATACTATCAAACAAAGAAGTTATGAGAAGGTTTTTTTCGAGTGTTTTCTTGAGACAAAAAAAAATCTGCTCACAGTTTTCAGAGTGAAAAATAGTCATTAAAGGTCCTATAGCAATTTCAGCTCAACGAGTCAGCTGTTGCAATCATATAAGTTCGATAGATACTTGAGTCACGTTGGATATTACTTAACATGTATGTACCGTATACTAGTTCGCGTCAAGACTGCGAGAAAGGTAGCAATCTAAACGCAAGTGTCTACCTAGCTTACTTCCTAGGATGTTAAATGGAGAATCGACGTCAAAATATAACATTTTTAAGGTTCATTCTTCAAGATGACTATTTAAATAATAAAAGTTATATGTATTAAATTCCCGAAAGACAAATGACACGTGAGAAATTTTTCATGCTTGATACTTAATATTTAAAACGAAATGTAAAAATTTAATTTGATAATATTATATTCGAATATTTTACGTTCAACTATTTTTAAATAAACATGGAACCGTGGTTGGCGCAGTGGCCAGAGAACTCGCTTCCCACCAAGAAGATCCGGGTTCGACTCCCGACAGGGTCGGTCCCTGTATTTTCGCATGTGAGAATCGTGCCAGTCGACACGTATGTGCCACGCTGGTTGGAAGCTTTTTCTGGGTGCTTTATATAAACACAGAAAAATTTATCAACGACTTTGCGTTTATAATAAACATAACGTATAGTGATCATATAAAATATTAGATTCACAAATTGCGTGGGAACGTTTAAGCGTGATGTATTTGTACGAAATGATCTTTGCGAATTCGAAACATATTTTAAAATGCAAATAATTTCCAGCGTGTATCACTGCGAGTGTTTTTAAGCTTGTTGGTAGCGTGAGTACATTGACTTCACCAAGCCAAGAAAAGCAGCTTGTATTAAAGGGCACCACGTGTTCGTGAATAGAACAAGCCCAAGTTTTCTCAAGTATATTTTTTTCTGTGTTGGCGGGAGCTTCAAAGAAGGATCGGTTTAGCGCCTACACGGTCGGCTTCAAGCGGTTGTAAAACACTCGACTGTGCGGGGCGATTTACAACTTTGCTAAGGATCACTTCTCCGTCGGACTCGTCAGGCAGTGAAAGGGTGTTTTACTGCAGGCTACATACTCCGTTGTCCCGCTTCTACCGTAATCTTTACGATCTGTGACGGCGCCGTAAAACTTCAGCTTGCAGCCTCGTCCACTTGCCCGGTGCAGCATTAGTCTGGCTCTCCTAGTACTTCAGCAGCTCCGGAGTTGGTTAATTACACGAGCGGGGAACGCCTGGGTGGTACGCAGCCCGCGAGGCAGGTAAGCTATGAGTGGTGCCCCCGTGTCCAGGCGGCTTGTAAAGATAAGTGCTGCCGCTCATATGGACGTATTTCGCGCAACCTAGAAGTACGAAAACGCTGCGGTCAACACAGCACGCGCATCAAGCCTCATTTTAGACTCTAAATGCAACTCACTGAACTAGCTTGCAGTATTCTCGTCGATAGCTCTCATATGTGAGCCATCTTTTAAATTATCCAGAATAATTTATGAGACGTGATTGAATGATTTTTAGAGAAATCTTCGACATACGACATTACTGTCAAATGTCATCCCAGAAAGCCACGTAAAAATAAGGAAGAATTCACCCCATATTATATGAAAACATAACATGCACGTAAAAAAATCATTAACGCCGTAATGAACTATGTAAGATGCAAAAAAAAAAAAAAAAAAAAAAAAAAAAAAAAAAAAAAAAAAAAAAAAAAAAAAAAAAAAAAAAAAAAAAAAAAAAAAAAAAAAAAAAAAAAAAAAAAAAAAAACAGTACGGCAGACTAACTACAGGCGGTTCGGGATAAAGTGAGCGCTAAGAAAAATCCCTGCTAAAGTTCTATTTTCAGCCAATCCGTATCTTTCCTCGTATAACTGCTAACAACGGGAAATGCCTAGCCTCTCTGGACACGTCACTTAATGTTTGCGCGTGTAAGATAAATTGCGCAGTCGGTAGGTATCTACATAGTTTGATAATAAAAACAGTTTATTGATTATGTAAAACACAATTATGTCTATTTCGGTTGACTTTGGTTTAGTACTATTTAATTAAATAGTAAAATACACGGAACTATATTTCACAATTTCGCGGCCAACCATACAAGCTGTAAGGCAGCTGTAGTTGATGTTGAATTATATGCAGTAACGTCCAGTGATATTTGTTAAGGATATAATTTTTAGTGCTCACTTTATCTCGAACGACTTATAAGTATCCAGACTACTGAAAGAAGTCCCGACAACTCAGTCAAGACAATTACTGGGATGGACACAGAAGGCTGTGGCCTAGGACTTATTAGACATAGGGTACAATCAATGAACAATGATATCACGGAAGAGCACAGCGGGTTTTACAGATGAGCTTATTGCGAAGTTATACAGTACTCAGTAAACTCTATGTTCGATGCAGGTAAGTGAAGGGTACGGGGCTCCTATTTAACTTGTTTTTACGAATATTATTTTCAAATCCTGAAATCGGACAGATATAAAAAAACCACCGCATATGTATGTTGAAAATTGAATGTGCCATGGAAGCTATGGTTATTGGCAGCGTGTCTTTGTTCAGACACGTTCCTCATTAGACTGCAGCAATCAGAATGAGATTATTATGACTCCGTACGTCTGTAATTTGCCAAAGCAAGTGAGAGTAAAATCATCCAACCACAGACGATGTAGCAGAGCTGCAGATGTGCAAATGACGCATTGAAACCAAATGTTGCAAAACTATTTTCGCCATAAAATCGTTGCTCTAATTATAGCATGTTAAAGTCATAATTGGAATAAAACGGTTTTATGCAAGAACGGGAAACCAACTTGCTGACCGACCTGAAAATAACATTTACTCAGAACAATTGTGTAACGGACTACGTCAAGGCATGTATACAAACTGAACTGAATTTTTATTGTTTTAAAAAAAATATTGAAATTAAAATAAAAAATTGATAATTTTTTGGAAAATTCTTAAAAATACAAAAAAAAAAAAAAACTTTCAACGTAGTTTTCATACAAGTCTGTGACATTGTTCTTCAGTATTTTTCATTTCGGTAAGTTGGTTGGTTTATCATTCTTGCATACAACAATTCCAATCAAATTTGGACTTAAACATGCTATTAAAAATCTATGAAATCTAAAAAAATTTCGTGAAAGGAAAAAAAAATACTTGCAGCGAGTGTTTATAACACTAACCACATGCCGTATAAATATAAATATAAAAATTACTAAAACAATTAAAACATTTTGTGATCTGCCCCCTTAACTTGTGCTCCGATACATACATGGAGGTCGTACTTTTAACGTATATTTAGGCTGAAACTAGTCAAACAAATTAATAATTATAGATAGGGACTGGAAAATTTCGCGAATTCAATTAAATGTAAATTGTCTGTTGTTCCACTGAGTATCAGATAGTTGACTAATAGACGAGGCTTGAGTATGCATAGTACAATGGATTCTAGCCTGCAGGTCATTGAATTCGCGAAATTTTCCAGTCCCTAATTAGAGATCATGATTTATCGCGGGAAAACTTGACTGTTTGCTGTGATTCAACGCACGTTCAACTTACCAGAAGATTACTGGCTTTTCCCTGTACTTGGAGCTGTTACCCTATTTGACTGAGCCAGTAAGAATCCAGCTATTGTACTATTGGATGCCTGCTATTGGTCTGCAGACAGCTACGTTGTGCAAACATATAACCTCCAATCATACATGTCACAAGAAACTACAGTGTTTTCGTGGGTATGATGGCACAAATCATTTTCGCGATATTTCATAATTAGAGACTTATGGTATACCGCGAAAAAGTTTTGTGACGACATACCTTTGAAAACACTGTAGTTTCGCGCAACATGTATGATTGGGTGATATACGTCTGACACAACGTAGCTGTCTGCAGACCAATAACAGGCATCCAATCGCGGGATTCTTATTGGCTCAGTCAAATAGGGTAACAGGTCCAAGTATAGGGAAAGTCAGCAATCTTCTGGTGAGCTGAAAATACGTTGAATCATAGCAAACAGTCAAGTTTTCCCGCGATAAACCATCATCTCTATTAATAATATAAGAAAAAATTGTTGGACTAATGTGGCCTAGATATTTGTCAAACATTCAACTGCCATGTTTGTACTGTTGCTCAAGGTCAACATAATTTGCGCTGTACTCATGGTTACGCCTTTATCTCAGAATTCCATACAAGCGAAAAATAAAAGACTCAATTGTGACGACTGCAACCAAGTATTAAAGATGTTCACGTGGGAAAAATTCAAAATTTTATATTTGCTTGGCATAGTGTTCGTTTTATATACGTTACTTGTGACTACATTTTCCACTTGTAGAAATTTTTTAGCTCTCATAGTCTCAAAGTCAGAATTTGCAAGTTACAGGAACATAGTTTAACTAAAACAAAGTGACTTACTCGAGTGAAATAATTTACACTGAAATTAGATATAATGGGCACTATGCTAAAAGATTTAAAAACACACAACAAAGTCATTTTGTCATTTTTAAAAATTGCCATAAATGAGGTAAATTTTCGTCAGTTTCGAATTTTTTATAAAGTATAAAGGAATTCATTCAGTGTTTTTTAATATTTTAGCATAGCGCCCATTACATCTAATTTCAGTGTAAATTATTTCATTCTAGCATGTCACTTAGTTTTTGTTAAACCTATGTTCCTTTAACTTGCAAATTCTGACTTCGACATGCCGCTGTGGGAAAACTATGACAGCTAAAAAATTTCTACAAGTGGAAAATGTAGTCACAAGTAACGTATATAAAACGAACACTATGCCAAGCAAATATAAAATTTTGAATTTTTACCACGTGAACGCCCTTAACATAGCAGGTGGCTGACGCGAGGCGAGCCCAGTCAACCAATCAGCAGGCTCGTTGTACCAGGTTAATTGATGCATGTACTTGGAAATGAGCTGTGCTGTAGTTCCCGCCGCTTACCGAGGGCCAGGCGATGACACGGGCCATGCCGGAATCACAGTAACGCGACAGAAGCGACACGACCGCCGCGACACGAAAAAAAAACAAAATATGTCCGCCAATCAGCATTGAGGTTTCTGTGACGTCGGCTCGACGGAAATGGTGGACGCGACACGAATCCCAAATAAAAATGTAGATTTTTTTCTAGGATGAATTTAATTTTGCGGCCAAATGTTGGTGAAACTGGCGTGTTGGTAATACATAAGGTTTATTTATTTTAAGACAGGTTTTTGTTGGTTATCGTAAGCAACTCATAACCTTTTTAAGCAAACGTGTAATTGTATCTTCATTTCTACATTACTGAATGCCAGTGGGTATATAATAGGCCCTATATATTACAAATAAACGAAAAAAAAAAAAAAACTGAAATATTGCAAACATCTAGCTGTCGAGCTTGAGGTTATCACGTAGTGGCTAGGAATAATTACCTTTAAAAATTTTTTTTAGTGGCAGCCAAACTATTGCTGCAATAACGAGAATTTTTAGCGTTGCATCGCACCCTTCGTATCGCTTCTGTCGTGCCGTTGTGATTCCAGCATCATTGATCAACTCGGATTGGTATATGCGAGGCTTTCTCGCGCGGGGGCTCGAACCCACGACGTCCCGGTCACACGTAAGCAGTATATGCTGTACTGAAGGCTGTGAAAGCAGTGGCAATCGCTCGTGCAAGTGTATGTTTTTCATTGTTAACTGAGGACTTTTATAGGCCATCTGACGCGTATTATAAAAAAATCTCCGTCTTCTATGAGTTTCTGTACCATTTTACCGATTGCAATGAAACTTTGGTGAGTTGTGTGTTTACGCCCGTGAAGGTTTCTGCCGGAAAATAAATAAGAGGAAGGGTGTGGTAAAATGGGGCACCAAAAAAATTTTTTATGAGCATTGCAACGAATGCCAGGTCAGCTGGGAGAGTAACATTTAAAAATAGAAAAAAAAAGTGTAATGGTCTTAAAATAGTGAAACGCCAAATTTCCGCAGAATTTGTACGTATTCTTGTAATTACAACACGAGTAATTTTAACATAAAAATTAATCTACATGTGTAGTTGTCATGCGTTAGTACTTTTTTTTCTTCTTTCAAACCGCGTTTCTTTCAACCACAAATGTGACTAATTTTACGTTCATAAACTTTGCTTCTAATGTTTCTCGGAGAACATTTATTGGAACAATGTACGTGAGTGTGTGTGTATACAAGGGAAAATAAGTAACCAAAACACACACACACACATATATATATATAACTAACCCAAGCAGGAACACACAGCTCAAATTCCCAAAGGAAGTCAACCCAAATAATTACTGTTATAATTTTCATTTTTAAGGAGGTACAATGTCATCATCTCGGATAGTTAATAGTTTTTAACTTTCATAAAATGACTTAAAATTGTGTATTAATAACTATGTGCACTAGGTTAGTTACACCTGTATTGTTGAACTAGCTGACCCGACAGACGTTGTCCTGTCTTAACGATGGCTATTGAAATCGAATTGTTATAATTAGTGTCGATAAATAAATCTCAAGGGCAGTCGCTAAGTGTTTGTTTTCTTTTTTGTTTGTTTTCTTGAAAATCCATGTTTTTCACATGGCCAGTTATATGTCGCCTGTTCCCGTCTCAGAATACCAACAAAACTATTTATATACTAAGAATATTGTATATCATAAAGCATTAGAATAATAAACACACTTTTTTTATTAATTATAACAATTCGATTTCAATAGTCATCGTTAAGACAGGAAGCATGTAGATAAAATTATGGAAAACAATGTTAGAATTTGTTTAGCATCCTCAAGGCGTTAATGGCTCTGAACTAACCGTGATGTACACTAAGAAATTCAGTTTTCTTTATTTATTTTTTATCAGTAAAATAACACCGATCGAAGCATTTGTTTCAAACGATATTCAGATTTTTTACATCCTCTTTGTCAAATGTTTATATTGTCCAAATCGCTAAGGTTAAATTAGAAATAATATTATATGAATGTTAAGTATTCTTAAATAAGTATTCTTAAATTTTCTAATTTTCAGCGCAATTTTTTTAATTTTTTTTAAAATAAGAACCTTTTCCTGATAATAACAAACACAACAAAAAAAATTGTGAAATCGGTCCAGCCGTTCACGCGTGACAGCGTGACCAAGGGAAATAGGGATTCATTTATATATATATATATATATATATATATATATATATATATATATATATATATACATAGTTCGCAATTGTCGATGGCGCTGACCCAGAGCAACTATATAAAGATACAATCACGTGGTATCTCGGTATCAACGAGTAGCCAGTAAACAACTGCAGTATGTTTGTGTAAACATATTTTCTTGTAGGTTAGCATACACGTCAACGAACCCGCAAATGTTTCTTGTCATCAAGGTCGCTCTGCACAGAACAATTCACAATTTTATAACTGGATCAAACACTGTTCGACTCTTACACATTGCATTTATAGTAATTTCCCGGAAATAAAACATTTATCGATTCGTCAGTTTTCGTACAAGTGCATAATTAAAAGCAGCGATTTGACTATTTTCGCTACTTATTCCAAGTAAAACCTATTCAAAATATGCGAACGAAGTAATTAGGAGTAAATGAAAATCTACTGAGCTGCAGAATAACACCTCTGTAATTTCACGTAAAAATTGTTTGAATTAAAATATCTTACTGAATGTACCAAAATTTTTTCATATCTTTGAGTACCTGTACTTAAAAAAAAAAATTACGTCAAATAATAAAGGTGTCATCCTGTGGCGTTGTACATTTTCATTAAAAATTATTTCATTCGTATCGTTTGCATAGGTTTTACCATGGGTAAGTAGCGAATGTAGTCAAATAGCTACGGTGGCATGCGCTTGTACGAAAACTATGGGACAGAGAAATATTTTATTTACGGGAAATGACTATTAATGTAATGTGTACGAGTTGTACACTGTTTGTTAGAGTTGTAACATTTTCTGTATAGCGCGCTCTTGGCAATATGTGACCGCAGCCCTCGAAGCTGGGATCAGTGAGAGTCGCTCGACCTGACATGACATTCACCGGTGTTCTTTCTAATGTGGAACATTCCACCCCCCCCCTCACCTTAACCCCCCTCTCTTTTCCTAGTCCTATATACACATGACAGCCGAGTGTGTTGAAAGTTCATCTTCGTCTCCGGGTGCGTTCCGTAACACCAATGTACTAGTTTCCCTCCAGGTCGTATGTTCGAACTTGATAGACTGCGCCTTGGGGTGTATTCCTATTAGGGATGCCAACCGTCCCGTATTGTACGCGATTTCCCGTATTGTGTGACTGAAATAATTATTCGAACGTACACAGAACACACTAGAAATATAATAATAAAAATAAATAATCTTTGCGGACACAACAAAATATTAAGTCAGTATGGACCTCACCGAATTTTTGTGGTGACCGCAATATTAAGTCAGTATGGACCTCACCGAATTTTTGTGGTGACCGCAATATTAAGTCAGTATGGACCTCACCGAATTTTTGTGGTGACCGCAATATTAAGTCAGTATGGACCTCACCGAATTTTTGTGGTGACCGCAATATTAAGTCAGTATGGACCTCACCGAATTTTTGTGGTGACCGCAATATTTTTTGCAGCCCCAGTAAAGTTTTTCATGGACAAAAAAAACTGTAACCACTACGAAAAATATTGTGAAGTCTATACTGATAAAACATTTTGTAGCCTTCATAAAACCGTTTTTATTTTCTGTGCGGGACGTAATATGTCCCGTATTTTAAAATTCTTGTAAACTAAACTGCGTAAAATGGAAACAGTATTTTATTGCTTCGCTTCTTATATGAATTCCAACTCTCCGTTTACTCTGAAGTTCTCTCTTCCTCTTCAGTTCAACTGCTCAGCTGTCAACAAATAGTAAGTCGTGAATGCAGCTTTATGTAAAACTTTTATGGGTAAATGGTGACGAGTTTGATGATTTTGAGTACTTTGTCTTGTGTTTTAAAGATAAAGTTTTGTTACAATTGGGAGGGGGTTGTAATAGATGTAAATGAAAAATGAGAGAAAATAAACCTTTTTGTTAGGTATTGCTTACAGTCAGCCTGAAATAGTTATCCTAACGCCTATCGACAGCACGGCCGTAATACAATAGACCTCGGGTGTAGTTGCATTGTAGTAGGTAACGAACGTAAATGTTATTAAGCTTGTATCACATTGTGGACGACTGAATACAATGGCGTCGTTCATACACGAATAGAATCGATTGTTCGTTAGCGCAGTTTATTGGATTAGAATCAATCGTTAACGCAGTTTTCTATTGCCATTCGGTTTGAAGAGCGTGGTACAAGATGCCGCAGGGCAACATTGAATTTACTCACTATTTTTATACGTTTAGAACAGAAGTATTTAGCAAATAAATTCCTTGGGAAGTTTAAACTAGGCGTTAATGTTTTTTCTACTATAACTATATCTCAGCTTGTAGAATTGCAAAAATTACATTTGAAAATCAATTTTTGCAATCCTACGCTACAAGGTAATGAAATAATTTCGCAACTATGCATTTTTTTCCTCTCCAAGTCGTGCATACGCTCTACCGAGCCCAAATAAATAAATTTAAATAGTGGACTAAAGCTAGAGTCTATAGGGAAAAATATTGTTGAGTCAACGGAATATAATCCTATACATTTATATGGCCATTAACATACGCTGCATTTGTTCGCCTTCAGAAAAAAAATTTCCTATATGTTCTTTCTTGCAACAACAGCAGTAACAATAGTGACTGATTTTACTACTGCTTCATAATACCATAATATCAGGCTCGTTTACGGTAAACAGAAAATTAATTTTCAAAACAAATATTTATAGCTTAAGATTCCACTGTACCACTGATGTACAAATTCTTAGTTTGAAGTCGTAATATACCTTTTTATAGTATAAATGAAAAATGTCAGTCTGTTGAACCAATTTCATACATTTGTTCTTAACGTTCCTGCGATAACTTTGCATTATTGGTTAAATACAATTCATAAATTGATAGAAACAAATTAATAAAGGCCTACTATTCTTTTTGGCACTGTTTACATGTTGAAGAGGCTATAATGTATAAAACAAATCTAGCGCAAAAGTGTTTAAGAAAATATACATGAAATTGTTCCTAACCTAAACACACGCCTCCCGCCTGTGCGATCCGGGTTCGAATCCCGGCGCCGCCGACCCAGATCCTTGCGTGTGACCTGACTCGGCTGGTCAGCAGGTCTATTCGAATCCTCCTTCAGTGTGAAAAATCCCTTTACTATTTCTTCGCACGTATAACTTAACGGATTCGAATTTTCACACACACTTCGGTTCGTGATGTAGGGCAGTTTGCAAGTGAAACGTATAAAAGTATACCCGTATAAAGTGAGCGATGGCTCGATGCGAGCAGTGAAGTGATATACGCTCTGCCTGTGGCCTGGCGAGAAACATCTGGTACAAACAAAATCGTACTTCGTCTGTTTCGTGGCCTTGCTAGCTCTGAGGTGTCGTCATCTAATTATCGGATGAGCATACTGTGAAATATCCGGTGTAGATTAACTGCGCTTCTGATGTACAGCATGTAAATTCCCCCGTTTTGTGGACATACGCCATTTTGAGTGAAAAACATAAAATAAAAAAATAAAAAAAAAACTAACAAATCTTTCATGTTCTGAAAATCGAGTGAAGCCAACACCACCAGAAAACACACACAATGCCATTAGACTACTATGGGTATAGTGGACTCATTGGTGCAAAAAAAAAAAAACTAACGGATCATTTTGAACTAATTCAAGACTACGATCCGTTATATGATGCTCAATTCTATGTAGGCGTTTTCCTAACATTCCGCTATTCGTGCCAAAAAAAAAAATAAATATTTTGCTTCATATTGGCTTATTTTCATAACAAATTCAGTAATATTTTGTGTTCAAAAATAAAAAAAAAACTATGACGTTTATTGCTACAAAAATTAGGTACAAAGTATGATATATTTGTGACACAACAGTGTAGGGATTCTTCGATATGAAAATTATGTAGTATTAAATACTGTTTGTTTGATAAAACCACTATAAAACTACCGGGCGTGGCCTTAATGCATTCCAGAACGCTTAAAAGCCCAGTTTACACCGAAAAAAGTAACAGTAAGAATGTTATTTACAAAAATGTTATCGATAAATTATAAGGTAAGGTACACTATTTTATAGCAATGTTGATAGCAGATGTGTTGTTAACCCGGCTGAAAACACCAATGTTACTAACGTAGTGGTAAGAATAATGAACGGAAGTTAACAGCAATGTTGATGACAAAAAAAAAAATGCCAACAACGTTGCTGATAACTTTGCTAGTAAAATGTTTTACCAACATACTTTGATCTGGACTGCCTTAGAATGGGTTGGGATATTAATGTTATCAACAGTGTTGGTGACAAATTTACTAACATGTTTATAATATTCATAACTTTGGTTGCTAGCAAATGTTTTAAAAAATGTTGGTGACATGTTAACATTTTTTTATAAATACTAACAATGTTAATAACAGAACGTTGGCAACAGTGTTTATAACATGTCAACAATTTTCAAGCATTTTTAAAACATTGTCAGTAACTGTGTTGATAACTCGTGTTATTAGTAATGTTATCGTTGGTGTAGACTAGGCTTAAGAATGCTGTATGGACCGTTCCTTTAAGAAAAGTTTTCAGGATGGGGGCCGATCTTGTTTTTGAATTGTGAATTCTGAAATAGTTTTTTGGGCTTGACTTAAAAATATGACATGGTCGAGTGAAGGTAATGTACAAGTGTTTTAATTCTGAAGTCGGGAAAACGTAAACGGCTACATTAAATTTAAAACATTCGTTTGAACAAGCACACGTAAAAACACGTGCTTGCGCGCCTTGAGCACTATTTCGGTTTTTTATTAACTAGCATCTTGTTATAAATGATAGCATATATACTCTTTAACCTACCTTTCTTACGTATTCTTATGTTTTTAGTTGAAGATAGATAACTGACGTGAATCCCGCAATTGGTAATGAAGATCACCCACCTTGCCCAGAGATTAATACCGGAGACGCCACTGGACTAAACTTGTGTGTTGGTGTGTGTGTGTGTATATATATTTATTTATATATAAATAAATAAATATATATATATAAGATAACACTGATTGACTGACGTATCCAACTGCAGCCAAAACCACTGGACCTAGAATCGTGAAATTTTTTGTGTGGGTTCCCCTCAGGGCGTTAGGCGAGCACTAAGAAGGGATTTTTGAAATTCGACCCCCAAGGGGATGAAAAGGGGTGAAATGTATTTTTGAAGAAACTTCGATAGAGCTCGAACCCGACGGCCTATCTCGTGAATTTTACTTCAGTGGGAGACTCATAAAAATGCTAATTAGGCAATTACATGATTGTTCTAAAGTCAACATTTACGATGGTGAAAAGACCTTAACCGTGTTTCCGATTAATTATCGATATCTGTCGAATTCTTTGGATTTTCGCTTTAAAATGACGCTTACGTAAATACATAAAAATGTAGTTTACATAGACGTACACCCAGGTGTTTATGAGTATGTTTGTAGATATCGTTGCCGGTGAAAAATTTCCTATGTGCAAAATTAAAAATTTTTCAGGAAAGAAAAAAAACGAGATTGCATATTATTTTTTGTGTTTGGGGTGTAAACTATTACAGAACTACATACACATAATTCATTTGTATTAATTAGTCTGTACACTTAAATACAATTGCGTACACAAATTTGATTACGAAGTCTCTTTCAATACTACTGATGACACATAGGAGGTTTTCTTTACCGGCAACGACGATATGTAGAGACACTAGCAATAGGGTGTTGGAATGGTTGAAGCTTCCTCCGCCTACTGCTGACGTCACGTGTGGGCCAGACAGCAGTAACCCACTAACAGAAGTGCAGTGTGTTAGACAGAGGCAGCTGGTGTAGTGTTGGCAAGCAAGGTGTCGCTACATATTACACGACCCCCTGCAGAGTAAGACCAGTTCCCCAGGGTCTCTCATCATCTCGCACCTAGCCTCCTCTCTCCAGGGGCCTTCTGTACGTACAGTCTGTTCCACTAACAACACCACTGTTGATACTCTCGATTCTCCCCCTGCACAGCATTTGAAAATTACACTCTGTACACTCTTTCATTGAGACGACACAAGTTCTCTTACGCCAAGCAAAATGTTTGTTTAAAATTGAACCACTACAAAAAAAGTTTTTCGTTAAAAATAAACGTAATGGAAAAAAAAATTGTTGTTTAGTTCATCGGTTACGTTTATGTTAAAATTAGTTGCATATTTTTTAAGACAAGCTTTGTTTTGCTGAAATTATTTTATTTAATACAATAAAAACATAGGCACCATTTTTTTTAAAGATACTTTCTAAAGAATAGTATAAGTAACGCCGAATATATACTCTATTCTGATTTCCTTTTTTGTAAAGAAAGATTTTCTTACCGCTAGCTGAACAGACCCAATGGTTGTTTTTTGTTGCGGTAAAACGTATATACTGCGTGGAATTATTTTGTCTGGAAAAGTAAACAACATTCCTGTTTCATTATATATTTTATAACAAATGTAACAATACAATACAGTCAAACTACAAAAATATTTTTTATTGGTATTTTCCTGCGTATTATATCTTGAAAACACACGAGAGTGGTTCGTCCTTCAAAATCGTATCTGCAAAGAAAAAAATTCTTTTATACCTTAAAATAACCTTCTTTGAAATTGTTTAGTTTGCGGTACCAAATTCTTGCATTAGTAAAAAAATTTTTTCATGTTTTACGCGTTAGTTGTTTTATTACGTTTTCTTCGATGAAAATGTTATTTACTTGTAGCAAAGATTTTTTTAAACTCAAAGATTGTCTTTGAATATAACTACCTTCACCAATTACTAGAGTGATTTAAGGCGATAAATTAGTCGACTGTCTTCCAGGTTTTAATAAAGTATTTCCTTGTGCGACGTTAATTTTGTGTTATTCATGTCGTTTTAAACTGGAAATAATTTTATTTAAAACGTTGGCTAAAACTATTGTCTAGGATTGCTATTGTTTAATTTTCGCAAATTGGCGTCAAGAAACCTACAGTTATAGATTAATGCTTTTAGCGTTGAATTATGTACCACACCCTCTTAAGAAATTCGTCTATGTTGCTAACTTGTCGTAGAAATGGACGTTACCCGAGGAGAGCAGTATTCTCGTGTTGAAGGTAAGTGAATGCGTCACTTGCTGCAGCTTGGACCCCGCCTCCTAGTTACCATAAAACACGGAAACCTGCAGTGTAATGGTTGTGACCACAACCAGCAAGTGGCAACACGATAGCCAACCTCTTGGCACGCACTGCGCCAAAAACACCTGTACGCCCAGTATCCCGAGTACCTCTATCTTCGAGTTTCATGACGTCGTCTGTGGCGACAAAACACCGATATCGGCAACTGTCAAAAAAATACTATGAGACATGCTCTGCTGGGACCTCTTAGCGGCTTGAAGAGTCGACAAGTAAACAAAACAACTTTGTTTCGCTAAACTGTCTAGCCACAGAAGGCCTGGTTCGCTCAGCTGTTAGGTTGCCCGCCTCCAACCAGTGTGATTCATGTTCGATTCCCGGCAGGAGTCTTCGTGGATTTTCGCATATGAGAATCATGCCCGGCAGTCGTTGGTCGGCGTGTATTCTGAGTGATCTCCCGCTGTCTTCCCGCCCGTTCTTCCTTCCACTTCTCCAGAATCATCCCACATAACCTTATACCAGCACTGAAAATCTTACAAAAATTACTTCACTTACTTGCACCACACACATGATCACACACGTAACCCTTTCCTCTCCTTTGCACGCCCCTTTCCCAAGATCTGTCAATAACCTACTATGTACACGGGTGACTAACAAACCTTGTAAATTCAACTGGTCGAAACGTCGTTACTAGTGGAAACAATATTTCGCAACTGTGACGTGTTTATTGTACATATCATTTGTACGAAATACGTAGATAATATTCTGTTACTTCAACGAATTATCCTTCCTGCGTTGATATTTCAGAACTAAAAAATACATCTTATTACGAATTTTTTTTTGAAATAATTATATGGTTTCCTTTCATACATCTTGAACAACAAACGAAACTTTGCTTTGATATATATTTAGCAAATTAGCCAAGCCTTAGCTAACTGAATTTAGTCATTTACTTATCTATATGTACAGGCAGGAAGATATCACGTGTTCAGTGATCTGCAGACCAGACTTCTCAGCTTTGTGTTATATGCTCCAGACTTCGTGTTATATTTATTGACTGCTAACACACTTTTCCACCTACCCAGCACGCGAGGGATCAGGGGAGGAGCCAGAAGGAAGAGGGAATAGGGCCATAGCCACTTCTGAGACTGCTTGCCAAAAAATAATAAAATAAATAACTGTTTGAAATAGCCGATTTTTGCCAAGTGTGGGGGCTTTAAAATAATGCTTCCAATGTGGCTTGATGTCTTGAAAGTAGCAGTAACAAGTAGTCTGAAGTGTGTTTTCTCATTGTGGACGCACGTTTACTGGTCTACGAGAAAAAACATAACTCCGAACACGCTGCACGTTGTCTCATGTTGACTTGTTCGTCTTATCGTCCTGATTCAAGATTTTAGCGAGGTTTGTACGAAAATTTTACAATAGAAGCATTGAAGCACCGTAAGAGTGCTGCCTACCTCGAAGTTCTGGCGCGAGCAAGGATACGGAATATACACGTTCAATTATGTTCGATGTGGCTCAGAACCTGTCGAACATACATCATATACACGATGTCCAGAAACAAGTGCATAATTAAGGGCTTGTTCCCGAGTTTTTTTTTTCAGACTGGTGCCAATAACTCAAATATTTTTTAACCAAAAGTTTTGAAAAAATTTGAGTCAATGTTCAATCACACGATGCACAATACTGTGGACTCGTTTTTAAAAATAATGTATCATTCGCCAGCAAAAAAAAAAATTCTTCATTTTTGCTTATTTTCACGACGAAAAACGCGGTACTTTGGGTAATGAAATCTAAAAAACCGTTCAGTATAATTCTACAAAAAAATTCAGCTACAAATTATAACATATACGTGTCAAAACTGTGCAGCGAAATTTTGATATGAGTATTAGGCAGCAATAAAAAAATATTTTCGAAATCACTGCAAAACTCCGTAACAAGGCCTTAACACACCACGAGAATTCTGGACTAAATTGGAGACGAAAACGTCGGTGGCGAAATTTTGTACGACGACACATTACGCACCACTGCACGAAGAATGTCCCCTCCACATCCAGGTATTATTTTATGTATGTTACGTGAAGTAAACATAGAATTATGTTTGGACTGCTTGGGATTATAACTTGTACCTATAATATACAGGTCAGAACAATAGCAACAAGTTAAGTAAGATATATGTGGAGCGCAAGAGGGGACTAACTACTGTGCTATGTTGCCACATTGTGCATATAAAATGACGTTGTACAACAGTTTGTCACCGACATTTTCGTCTCTAATGCAGCCCAGGATTCACGTGGCGTATTCGCTATGCGGTTGTTTCTAGACATCCTGTATTTGCCTCTACTGACTTGATTGTTCGTCTCGGCGAGGTCAACACACACACACAGACACACACTCTCTCTCTAACACACACGAACACACTGAAACACATATAACCATTCTACAATAGTGAAAACAATTCTGTGAACTTTTGTAACATCCCTTCTTACACCAAGATTTAAGTTACTTTATAAATATTAAGTAGACTATTTAATATTTCATGGAGCATTAATCACAAATACATATGTCTTACTGTGGGATCAGACATTGACTACTGATATAGATTAACTATAAGCACTATGTTTGAACTGTAATCATTTATGTTTATTAGTCACATGGAAAAGTTTATATTAACAAGCAGCGGGAATATACAGGTTGAGATATAATTAGACCGACACCTTTTGAAAGGTGATTCCTGACGACAAAATGTGATAAAAAAGCACAAAGACTTGTCGCCTAAATTTATTATTAAGGAAGGTATCGCACCCTTAATGTAAGAGGTTTACGAATGATTTTGTGTATGTAAATAATAAATTACGTGATATTAAGGACCAACTTTTCGTATGGAGATTATGTGACCGAAGTTGTTAAAAGTGTTTGTTTTCATTTTGTAAAATAATCACTCTAACATTAATAAAATCGGTAAAGGCGTCATTCCAATTGTTCGAAAGGTGTAACCGTGCTTTGTAGTCAACACTTTTGATAGATTTTAAATAAAAGGTTGACGTGAACAAATAATATCGCCTTTGACACTCTCAGTGCATTGGTTCACGTTGAAATTCATTTCGTAGTATTTCCAAACGTATATTAACAACGCCTCTAGCTATGCAACCTGTGTAACGTACGCTAGGCGGTTTGTCTACTACACTGGCGTAGTTGTTTATGTCAACCTTTTCTTTTTTAGTCTATCAGAAAATGTTGATCAAAATGCACGGTTACCACTTTTCGAACAATTACAATGACGCATCTACCGAGTTTATTAATGTTAGAGGGATGATTTTGCAAAACATAAACAAACGCTTTTAACAGCTTCATTCACGTAAATTTGATACGAAAAATTGGTCCTTAATAACATAAAATTTCTAATTTACGTATTCCCATACCTCTTACTTTAAGGGTGCGTACCATCTTAGTACTAATTAACGCAATAAGTCTTTATGTTTTCTTCATACAGGATGTCCATAAAAACTGTAATAAAAATTATGCAAAAAGATATCTGGATGGGGTTTGTGGCATTACGATCAGAATCCTTCCAAGTTTTTATGTGCATTTTGTCCGGTTGTTCATTCAATAAATTTCGATATGTGCACTATTAGTTGCGCGCAGCAAATCAAGCCGATATTCAATTTCCTTCAATTTCCTCGGCTTGCATCAATGGTGGCAATGGCTTGCCTGATCCTACGCTTCAAGTGGGGTTATGTCAGGCGAACGAGGTGGCCACAGAACTGGACCATCTCTCCCGATCCACCTGTTTGAGATAGGCACGAAGTGTCAACCCCAATTGGACGGTGCCCCATCCTGCTGAAGGATGACATGATCTTGAATGCCACCCAATTGTGGGACAGCATATTCAGTCAGCATATCGAGATATACATTGGCTGTGATTGTTTTTTTTTTTTCAGCAAGAAGAATGGCCCAATTATTCAGTTACTCATTAGCCAGCACCACACATTGACTTTTGGGCTATTGCGCACAAGTTATCTGTGGTTCTCAGATCCCCATATCCTGACGTTGTGCCTGTTTAGTAGACCCGACACGTGAAACGTTGCCTCGTCAGTAAACAGAATGCGTTCAAGAAAACTATCCTCCGTGTCCATTCGAGCCAGTATGTCTGTAGCGAAAGCTTTACGGCGTGGCCCATTATGTGGCTGAAGAGCTTGTAACAACTGCACTTTGTAAGCATAGAGTCTAAGGTTTTTGTGAAGGGCATTGTGAACTATTCAACTAGGTAACCCCAATTGTCTGGTCGCAGTACGAATCGACTTACCAGGACTCTAGACAATGTCTCCCGCACTTGTGCTTGGCCGCCCACTACCTCTTTGCTGCCACTCACGGATTGTGGGACTTGAAGGTGGTTCTCTTGCATATTTGGCCCTAAAGTTACGTTGCACCTGCGTATCTAATTTTGTTTCGATAAATCAGGATACATTCTGTTTTTTTTTTTTTTATGTAGCCATCTTCTGCAATGTTTAGATGTCAGTTAACATCCACACCTGCAACAACCAGAAAAAAATAACATAAAAACTTGGAGGGTTTCTGATCGTAATACCACAAACCCCATCCAGATATCTTTTTGCATTTTTTTTATTACAGTTTGAAGTTTTAATGGTTTTTTATGGACATCCTTTATTTTGTCGTCAGGAATCACCTCCTAAAAGGTGTCGGCCAAGTTACGACTCATCCTGTAGGTATTGGCTGAAGAAAAAAAATTACAGTGTGTTTGAAAGTGCTTACTTACTTTGGATATATTATAATTAACACTTATTTGCATAGTTGTGGAGTGTGTCTCGTGCTGACGCGTAAGCTGCGAGCGTGCTCACATAGCGGCTAGTATATACCAGCTCATGATAAGTGTGAGAAAAGTTTGAACAAGAGCAGATATGGTGTAAGTTATGTATCAGCAGTCACACGAGGGTTATTTCTGGTGAATCAGTATTTATGTGAGTCACAGGCGGGCAGACGCAATGTCGTGCCACGATTGTTACATACATTTTAATTTTCTTTGTTGAAAGCGGCAGCAGCTTATTCTTGCGTGACCTATTATTTAGTGGCTCATGATATATTTAACACGCCTTTATTAGCGTCACCTGTATGTGTGTATCAACGTAATGGAATTTTTCAGTTCAATTTTCGCCCACGTCCACACTTCCGAATTATATTAAATTTTGCACACCTATTAAGAATCGATAACAATACAGTAATTTACTTTTTTTTACCTCTCTGGAGTCAAATTTGGAAAACATCCTTAAATAATACTTCTAGTCTTTAAGTTAGTACAATTCTGAAGCAAATAACATTTCAATATCTCGAATGGTTCAATAGATATGGAAGAAGGATCGAAAACACATTTCACGTCTTTTCATCAATTTAATTAAAGAATTTTGAAACGTCTTTAAATTCCTATCTTAAACATTTTTATACGCATATATTGAAGTAAAAATCACGATAGCCCATTGAATTCGAGTTGTACAGACGATTAATAAAAAACACAGATTTTCCGTTTTTACTCCTCGGGAGTCAAATTTCGTAAAATTCTAAAACTATTTATAGGGTATTTATTTTAAAGTGAAAAACAACTATGTATCCCGATGGGTTCGATAGGCATCGATAATTAGTCGATATCATATTTGAGATCTTTTCGCCCCTTTAAAGTTCGAATTTCGAAAAATACTTAAGTTGGGTAATATGCAATTTTTATGAGTGATCCAATTGAAGTAAAAGTCACGACGACAGGCTCTCAAGTTCGAGTTATGTAGACAAATCTTAGAAAACACATTTCATCCCTTTTCACCCTTTAGGATTTGAAATTAGAAAAATTCCTTCTTAGTGCTCGTCTACGACCTGAGGGGAAACCACTAAAAAAATCTCACGATTCTTGGTCCAGTGGTTTGGGCTGCAGTTGATGTCAGTCGGTCATTCAATCAGACAGTGAACGCTTTTATGTGTGTATATTTAAACATATAAACGGTTAATTTCATCGCGTGTTCCTTGCACAAAAGTTATTTATTCTGCTCTAAAAATAGATTCTGAAATTTATATCAACCACTTAACCGTTAGATACACTCACCAATTTATGAACTTGCATTATATCGACTTGGTATTATCGACATTCCTGAACAGATTTAGACGAACAAGATTAAATTCTGCACCTAGATTTTCATATCTAAAGAAGGACCGTAATGCACACATTTTTGACATTTTCGGCCGCGGGAGAATACACTTAAAAATTACTGGAGAACCCAACACGATTACACACACTTGTAATGTTCTTGGAATGCTATTTCTAAGCAGACATCACTCACAGTTTTTGAGGATACTTCTATCGACGGAAGGTCTGAACACCGCTCGTCAACCTGGGGATGGTTTAAGAGCTGTCGAAAATCACTCAGTCATTTACCAATCCTTGTTATGAACTTGATCATTTTAGAATAAATTCTATGTTACGTCTTCGGTAATGGCTAGTATACAATATATTATGGGCGACGTTATGTGGGACAGGCTAAGAGAGATCATTCAACATGACTTTCCAGCCGAAAAAGAACAAGAATATGGTTATATTCGAGTTAACTGAGTTATTGTACGCCTGTGATAGTACCACCATTGTATTCAAGTACTATTATCTTGTTCCCATTCCATATTTGTTCCAAAGTCACCCTTGTTTTCTAAGGTAAGTAGAATATTTCCTGATGTGTGATTGACAGAAACTATTACCGTGAGCGGAGATGTGGAATTGTAGTGTTTATAGAATTATAGTGTTTATAGAATTATAGTGTTTATTTTCATTCACGTGGTTAACCATTGCCATAGTGTGCAGTAGTCTGTATGGTCTACGTGGCTTTCAAAGTCACTCGGAGGCACGTTTAGAGTCGACACGGTTTTCAAAGTCGCTTAGAGGCGCGTTTAGAGTGAACGCGGCTTTCAAAGTCGCTTAGAGGCACGTTTAGAGTGAACGCGGTTTTCAAAGTCGCTTAGAGGCGCGTTTAGAGTGAACGTGGCTTTCAAAGTCGCTTAGAGGCACGTTTAGAGTGAACGCGGTTTTTAAAGTCGCTTAGAGGCACGTTTAGAGTGAACGCGGTTTTCAAAGTCGCTTAGAGGCACGTTTAGAGTGAACGCGGCTTCCAAAGTCGCTTAGAGGCACGTTTAGAGTGAACGCGGTTTTCAAAGTCGCTTAGAGGCACGTTTAGAGTGAACGCGGCTTTCAAAGTCGCTTAGAGGCACGTTTAGAGTGAACGCGGTTTTCAAAGTCGCTTAGAGGCACGTTTAGAGTGAACGCGGTTTTCAAAGTCGCCTATAGGATCCTATATAGTCTACGCGTTTTTCAAAGCGGAAACTGGATTGTTCCTATATCACCTTCATTTCTACGCCTCTAAACACTACACAATGCCTTCATCTATGAGGCAATGTTAATATACTCTGTAAGTTAGCAAGAGGTATATTCTGCTACAAGTGTTTACCGGAGCAATTCCAGAGCGAGCGTAAATATGTCGTCCTCGCGACAGAGCTGCCTTAGTGGGAGAGGCAGGTTTGCGGGGGGAGGGGAGCAGAGGGGATGTTTGAAGACGATGGTTTGCCGAAGGAATTACCACCGAGGGTTGGTCGCTCCCAGCAAACATGTGTGTGCAAGCCGAACACATGGCAGAGCTAATGGTTTGTGCAAGCTAGCCAAGGTACGTGTAGGCGGTGCCAACACTCCTATCTTCCAGGCTTCAAGACTCGGTACCAACATGCACAGACAGGACAAATACGAGGTCTGACAGACCTGTAGGCTGGCTGGCTCTAGGTGGAATGTCTGTAGAGTTAAGAGTTTGACGAGAAAATATTTCTGCACTGTTTGGTTTTAATGGCTTATGTGCACTTGTGTCAGTTATTGCATGTCTTACGAGTCGCGTAAAGCTCGCGTATGAACATTGTTGCAATGTGTTAGGTGGAAGTTTTATAAGAGACTAGCGACCCAGGTAGCACTAATTATATAGCCAAGAACTGCAGTCTATGCACTGACATGCCGCACACTTCCTAATCTCGAATCTACTTAATTAATTCATTACATTTGTAGGAAAAATATGACACAAAATTGGCAAAAAGCAATAAATTTATACATTTATATATACATATATACACACATATATATATACATAGATCCCTCACGATTATTCCCTAGACTAGGGTCTTTATATGGGACGGTCTTTATAAAGAGGTTTAACCGTTAAAACCCCAATTTTAAAACCTCACGGTTCTTGAAGAAAGGGTTGTTATAGAATAGAGAGGTGGTCGTTATAAAAGGGGTTGTTGCAAAGGGGTTTCACTATATATATATATATATGCTGATCTAATTGCTACAAAACTTCACAGGAAAACCCGCTGGGCTAATCGGAAGATTGCCTGAACATTTTTTTACCTCCAGCCGTTTTGGAGTCCATAGGGAACGTATAGTACATACATGTGTGTGTATACTAAACGTGTGTTCGATACCTTTATATACGAAAATAAAACACATTTACAACTTCGCTTCTCTAGTTTTGTTTTATAGCTATCGTGCTTAGAAACAGGGTTTTTGGTCGCCTCAGGATGGCTAAGAATAGTACTTTCAGACTGCTGTCACGTACAAAATACCAACCGCAGTCGTAAAACAATAGAGAAGGCGCGTGCTGGACTTTGCTAAGCACATTCCATAAATAAATAAGTAGGATCACAGCTTAAAGTGCCGTAGGAAAATGCCAACGACTGATACACTGCATGTTGTTTTCACTCCCCGCGCATAAAGGCGACACTGCTGTTGACACACGAGCCAGTCTAGACCTTATCGCAAGCCTGTTCCCGTACCTCAAGACATGGCGTCTAGTGCCTGTCGTATAGGACTTGCCGTGGGGTTCTACTGGTAAATCACCGACGTATTGCGTCACAATACCTTATTCTGTTTGGTGCTGTCAAAGTAGAGACGTTTCTGAACAAATACACGTCGCTAGTAACTAGGGACCCTTGTTTGTTTTTCGCGAAAAGAATTTTGTCTCACTTTGTTTCCGTGCCTTACGTGCACATCTGCAGTTCTGCTTCGTGGTCAGCGATTGGATATTTCAACTGTCACGAGCCTTGGGATTCTACCAGCAAATCGCAGACGTGTGGTGTTGCAGGAAAGTTTTTATAATTGGCTCAGTCAAATGAAATACGGCTCTTCACACAGACACGCTGCCAATAACCATGAAGCATGATTGCATGTGTGCACGTAAGCCACTGAAACAGACTGGGGCAAAATTCTTTTCGCGAAAAAACAGGGTCCCTACTAATGACTATGAGATACAGCCAGGGGCAAATGCCCCCCTCCCTAGATTTAGAATTGTATATATTTATATTCTGCTATTTAAATAATGCTAACTTAAGCATATATAACTGCAGTTTTATTATTAAAGGTTCTGATTTATACATGCTTAATTAATAAACAAGATGCAACATGGTCACTGTCACCGAAAAAAAAATTGCACCCAAAAAAACCCTGAAATGATGCCGTTGGGTACAGTATCCCAAGTGCTCGCAAGACATAAAAAAATAAATTGCAAAAATCTGTGCTCGACAAACTCGTGATTTTAAATATCTGTGTACTCATGTAGACGGCAACTGTTCATTGGCTGACCTCTGACATTGTGATGTCACGCGGAATCTTGCAGGCAGTATCAAATATGCCAGGTGGCTGTTGCGCAATTACAGTGGCTAAATAAACAAGTGAATTTTGCAGGCCCGTAACTATGATTAGCGTGAGTAGGGTAAGAATGTCAGCTTACGGCGTTAAAGCAGTACCCCAAGTAGGATTGTCAGACGTCCAATATATGACAAGACCTTGAATTGCTTGCAGAACTTGATATATTTACCTACTGACGTGACGGAACAAACTTGCCTAACGAACTACCAACCTTTTAGCTTATGCCTTCCTCGAATAGTTCTCAGTATTACTGTTACTAAAATACCTCACCTACCAAGATGTTGGCCGCGGAATAAAAATGTGGTAAGAAAATTAAAAATGTATAATTTTTAGAGTTAACTTTTGAATAAAAGCAGTTGTACATGAAATTTTGCTGGTGATCACATTTCTTAACGAATGCTACAATAGAAAAAAATATCTTCGGGGAAAAATATTCGATTGTCCTTTATTTTTTAAGAAGGTAAATTTTAACGTTGCCATTTAGGTACAGAGTATATTTTAGGTACCGAATATCAGACATAAAAATATATAAGTTTTCTCAATGTTGTAAACAATAACATTATCAACTAGCCAAAAATTTTACACCCAAATCGTGTTTACGCTGAAATGAACTCTTTTGAAGAATCTCTTTCTTGGGACAGTAACAGATAATAATTACTAATTTTTACTGGCTTCAACTTCTCAATGATGCTATGAATGTAACTCAAGGCGTTAGTTACGAACGCAGCCGTTTTTTAAAATTAGAATGTGGTATAAGTATACGTTTTAGCTGATATGATGAATATATTTAAGAGTATATAATTATAATGGTATCTACACAGAATAAGGAAACCTCGCCTCTCAATTTGGCCACCCGAGTTCGAATCCTGGCGGTATCGACCCAGATTTCCGCATGTCCGTTGGTCCGCGAGTTTTCTGTGATATCCCATTTCCGCCACACGTTCATCCCTACGCTGTTCTACACTTATCTGACACCCCCCTTACCCCCTCGACTGACAATTTTTTTTTCTTTTCACCTTAACTAACGTAGGACATCTACCACGACCGTTGAAAAGTTTCTGTAAGCGCCTGTTGATATGCAACCAGCATCAAGAAAGAAACGGTCGGTTGCAGGGTTCGCAGCGGTTACAGACATTGCACATATTAGGGTTAGGTATAGAATTCGAAGGCTGGGGGTAGAAATATTTCATTTTCGAACAAAATAAATAAACCAAATGGTTTAATCTGTAAAATTCAGAATTTACCGCATAGAAAAGTAATAACGAAAACTTTAATGTATAACATTAAAACTGTTTTCATTGATGTACGGTGTCCACCATTTCCAGCTGACGTTATGATTGAAGAAATTCTACCAATCCACGACAACATTTTTATTATTAATATTTCCTAGTTCAATTTTTTAAACATAGTCTCTGGTAAGACAGGGGAGAAGTTAACAACCGAAAACCACCTCGCTGCGCCACTGTCTCTTCCATACCGCCAATCGTACTTAACGTCCTGTATTGTTGGCAGCGTGGAAGCCAATCACTTCTCCAGAGTCGCATTGTGCCAGCACATTGGCCTGCAGGTACGTAGCCAGGGCGACTTTTAACCACACTTCACTATCATGCAGGATGTTGTATATTTGGATGCCAGATGTCAATACTTCAGAGAAACTTTCTTCATATCTGGAGGAAGAAATAAAAAATGAACAAAGGTACACAAACGACTCGCGGGACTGATACTTCTCAGTTTCAATTTATTACTTTTCTTATAAATATGGCGATATAGAGATTGGTTAACATGTATTGCGTTGACATGGCACAGTTGGTGAACTGAAAATTTTGTTATGTGTGTGTGTCTGTATATATATATATATATATATATATATATATATATATATATATATATATATATATATGTGTGTGTGTGTGTGTGTGTGTGTGTGTTTGTGGATATTTTTATTAATTTTTTTTTTGCGGTTTTCGGTGAGAATTTATGGATATAAATACAATTTCCAGATATATTTCATACAATGAACTTGTACTGTCTTATGATTAAAATGTCCGTCATCTTGACCCCAAAATCCTTGTTATTCCAATAATCGGAACCTTTTACTGTGTTTGAGACAACCACCACTAATTGCCGACTTAACCATTGGTTACGGTAAGACATAAATTGTGACACATTATATTTTATCAACCTGTACTTAAAATTTAATTAGTCCTCGGTCAATACATTCTGAAACCGGCCCTAAGATGTATAGATTTCGGCAGTACTAAAGGTATTAATTAATTTACATAAAATATTTCCTCGAGTTCCTGAAAATCCTTTGGAGTATGTTATCGTAAAACGGAATAAATGTTATGCCAGGTGGGGTTATATTGTGGCACCCTTAAATTAATAGTATTTTGTGCTTTACGCCAGTGTCTTAGTTGATTAAACTAGCACGTCTAATTTACACCACAAGAGTCTGCAAAGTGCAATAGTTATATATTGTATGCTTCGCTAATGTATACACATTAAGACTGCTACAATCCCACCACACTTGGCATAGTCTCACCTAGTTTAACGGTATTACATCTACAAGGTGACATGGGACTATTTAAGCAACTACACGATCTGGTTATTCTAGACAGTAGGAGGGAAAATGTGTACGCACATCATCAAGCCCAGAACACACGGATATATTTCTTGTACAAGGTGAACCTTCTTGTTTATCTTGACTTGTATAGAACGTGTGTCATGTGAACGGACACAGAGTGTACTAGTGACTAGCAAGGGCCGGAACTCACATTTGTTTTTACTTTTTTTTAATTAGAAAGGAGTGTTGACTTTTACTATTATTTATACTATTAAAAAAACTTAGGCTTGCTAGAAAACCAGGATATAAATAAAGTTAAGATTTTAGGAAAACATTTCAGAAATAATGTAAATATACTGCATTAAGGTCCTCGTCTACCACGCGCTTAAAATGTGTTGCAGAGTGTTAGAAAATACGTTTTTTACGAAACTATTCAACATGTGCTCGTTGTTTCAATGTAGGAAAAGAAAATACACTTCAAACGATAACGCAAGGGTAGTTTCAAAGCATCACGTGAACTAGAAATCTC
Organism: Medauroidea extradentata; assembly: GCA_003012365.1. Classification (NCBI taxonomy): domain Eukaryota; kingdom Metazoa; phylum Arthropoda; class Insecta; order Phasmatodea; family Phasmatidae; genus Medauroidea; species Medauroidea extradentata. The sequence goes on along the minus strand of PNEQ01116048.1, from coordinate 50,589 downwards.
ATTTCGCAGTCCTTCAAAATGTTTAAAAACAGCTTTTTCAAGCTGTTATATCTGAGAAACTACTCACGGGATTCGTGTGAAACTACTTTAGAAACATGCAAGGGACTTTGCTTAAAACTTTTCACCTATAAAAAGATGGGTCGTTTTAGTAATTCAGGTTCGGAGTTACAGCAGTCTAAAAAGACCGTTTTTAGCCATTTTGAGAGGCCCGAAAATCATGTTTCTAACAAGCGAGCTAAAATTTTTAAAACATATAAGCATAGTTTAAAGTGTGTGTTATTTTCGTAGATAAACATAATATGAATAATTTAAGCGGTTTCACGTAAAAAAGAATACGCGTGACACACTGCAACGCCGTCCATGCGCCAGTCGAAGATTCCTCTTAAGGTCATGCTCGGTAATTTTTTTCACGTGAACAAACCTATGTGGCATCTTATGCAATTAATACAGCAAAAAAAGTTTCGATTTTGGCTTATTTTCATAACAATATTTTTGATACTTCGGGTTATTGCCACGAATAAAAAAAAAAAAAGTACGGCACAAGTATGTATTAGTTTCAAAATAACGTACATATTCTTCGACATCGATATTAGTGTGCTTTTAAAATACACAGGTTGTTGCAAAATGGCATCTCGATATTTTGTGGGAGCAAGCCTCACATGTAGATGAACAGAAATATTATTAGAACATAGCTCGCTGACACTCGAATGTCTGTCCTCATTTCGTTGCTCCTTTACACACATTCTTCAAGAAGTCTCTTTTAAACGATCTGTTTATTTAGCTTTGAATACATATTTATCTTAATTGTATGTGTGTATGCGTGCTGTATCAAACAACACTACGGGGCCGCTCGCCAGTTGAAAATCACTGGACCACGGTCGTAGAAGAACAGGTCTGGACACTCGCCTATCTAACAATGTATTTTGCTTGACCCCCTTGTTGTTTGGCTGCAGTTCGTCAAGTTACCGAGAATGTCGTACTTTTTGGCGCTGTTTTCCGGGCGGTCGGACTCAAACTCCGACAACTTTTTTCCATTGTTAAATTTATAAAGAAAATAAAGGTTGCTGGAGCCTTTTCTTAAATTTGTGAGCGAAGAAAGCATTTCATAAATTGATAAAAAATACGTTTTGATAATTTGTTTATCTTAATGGAAAGGAAGTGGGCGGAGTTTAGTCCGACCGCCGTAACATCAGCGCCAATAAAACACAATATTCTCGGTAACTTGGTGAACTGCAGCCAAACAACAAGGGGGTCAAGTTTCCAGGCGAGTGTCCAGAACTGTTATTTCTACGACCGTGCACTGGACTAATCAGCTCCTGGAGTTAGGCCAAATAATCACCAATCACCGATGCAAAGCCTCAGGATGCTCCTCTCCCTTCCCGTCTTTTTCAGGTTTTCTTCCTTGTTATTTAGGCAAACTGAAAAAAAAAATGTATTTAAGTTTACGTCCCCCCAGCGGCGACAGCGTGAGAGGTTTAGAACATACCGGCTATGAAGTTTGTAATATTTAACGTAATTGATTTCGTTTGTACTCTTCGTTGGTTAATTTTTTTTACAGCAAAAAACATTTTTTGTGCACCGTCAACCGTCATAATGGTGGCAGGTTTGGTCGTTACGCTCAAACCGTGCTCTAATCAGGCCACACTTCTTTGTAGTTGATGTTACCAGGGTGCTGATTGATGAACGGATCGTCGGCCTGCTGTCTAACATCGTTACAAAGCAATGTCGTAGAGAAAGTGCAGGGCGGGTCACGACAGACTCGATCAGCCCTGATACATCACAGCTCATACTCCAACCCCCCCCCCCCTCCTTCGACCTTGAGGATGGTGTCAGTAGACGTGTGTCTACAATGTGTCTCTCCTCGAGTTAACAGACCTCGACATGTCCTCGCCGCGGACTGCATCTTGCCCTCTCTCTTCATACTCTGTTATCCCAAATACCTTATCATCACCTTTATTGTTAAATCTCGTGCCTACATTTTGCATCAATTCAGACAGGATGAGAGAAAAACTATTCAATTTACCTCACACTGAGAAAAATAACATCATTGCATATAACATATTTATAAATGAAATTCTTATATATATTTACTTTAAACGATTTTACTTTGGAAATACCTTAATTGAGATGGTTTAAAAGGGGCTCAAATGACTAATTTTCAAAAAACGGAGTTATGAGATTTTACAACTAAGGTAACGTTATATTCTAAAACCGGACATTCTATAAAACATTTCTTTTTTAGCTAGCGATCCTAGACAGAAGTGATTGTAGTTTTTTATCACATCAGTTCACATTTATTTGCAGTGTACATTTCCTTACTAACCATGAAATGACTCACGAAGTTCCAGAGAGAACAATGCATAGATTCCATTCAATGCTAAGGTTTACAACCATTCCTCACTAAGTGGATGATTTCCATTATTCGCCATGCTAATAATAATAATAAAGGAGATGTGTACTGGACTGTAATACTAGGTATTTGGTCTTCCTCGCAGTTTTAAGATGACCGTCTGCCCAGGACGTAGAGCGATGTGCAGAGCTTCAGTAGATACAAAATAATTATAAATAGGGACAGGAATCATTGGCAAGAAGATTATCGCCCCACTTTGTTTCAGCACCTTACGTGCGCACCTGCAGCTCAACTTGATGGCTATTGTCAAGAGTCTTTCATGCAGAGTTATTATTAATTTAACTGTGCCAATCAGTATACGGATACCTGCGACACATCACGTCTGTGAGACTGTGATTTGCGGGTTTTACCTCAAGATGCTGGGTATTACGGCATCCAGTCACTGGCCACAAAGCCGAGATGCAGGTGCGCACGTAAGGCATTGAAACAAAGTGCTGTAAAAATATTTTCGTGAAATTTCCTATCTCTAATTATAAAATTGCTCAGCATGCGTGATATGTGCTCAGGACTAGCAATGAAAGAACGTTACACACGTGCATACCTAGCTCAGGCTCATCACTAATCATACAAGCATAGCCCTATTTTACAGCTGTTGAAAAATGGCAAGAATAGATGTTGCGGTCCTTTATAGTCATGAAAATCTTGGCGCAGAATCTTGTAAAGGGTATAAGCGTGTACAATACTATACATTGTAACATTACGCCTGAAAATGATACGGTTGCCCCCTGAATGTCTGGCAGAGACGAGTTGGCGAGAAAATTGCACGCTAGTTCATTGACTTGCGCCTAGAGGTTAGGGTGAGGCGTGCTTCCTCGCCCTTATCGCTTCCACACTTCTCAAAATATGTAGCCTATCACTCAGGCGGCCACCTGATACTGGGACGTCATTTAAGGTTTTTCTTGGAGGGGGGAGAGGGAAGATTTTTTTTGGCGACAGTGACCTTTTTGCATATTTTTTAATTCATTAAGCATGTATAAATTAGAATCTTTAATAATAAAACTTCAGTTTTATGTGCTTACGTTAGTATTATTTAAAAAACAAAATACACAAAAAATGTTATACACTTTTCCTTCTAAATCCAGGGGGAAATTTGCCCCCCTCCCTCCCTAAATAACGCCCCTGACCTGATATCTATTCAAGTGCCAAATTTCTTAAAATATTTTTTCAGGATTTTGCAAGGTTTTAAGACTACACTTCTAAGGAAATGTGATAAAATACCTAACCCATTTTTTAACCACAAGTTAGCCTCTGTAGTGTAGTCGGTATAATACCGGCCTACTGTTCAAGAGGTCTTGGGTTCGAATCCCAGCAAGGGCATGAATGTTTGTTGTTCAGTCAGGTTAAGAGAGCTTGGAAGCCATCCCTTACTAAGTCTTAACAGCATAAAACCAGCGGACGTTAATTAACCCTCTAAAATGAAATAAATTTTAATCACAATATTATGGAAAGTTAAAAATTTGTGCAACACAAATTTCACAATACTAGTTGACTCAAGTGTTTCTTGAAGTATTATATCCTTGACGTAAATTCAGTACAGTTAGACAATCCGTCCGCCTTTAATCAGCCTTTACTGTTTAACTTATTAAATTTTTAATTTTTTCATAAAATTAAAAAATTAACTTTGTGCAACTTTATGAACTTTCATGAAACTTTTTAATCATGTACTGGTTGTTGTCTTTCACATTCATTTTAATAATTAGATCAACATAGAAATACAGCACATTTTTAAAATTTAAATTGCAAAATTAAAAAAAATTTTTTTTTTCATAAGTATATTAAGTGGATGAATAATATCCACTATGTGTTCCCGCCTTCGGATAGAGTCACACATTGGTATGAGAGAAGGCCGGGGTGACGGTTGGGCCAGCTGCTGGACCATCGCCCTCCGGCCCGAGGATTGAACGAGGTGAGGATGAGATGAGTGTGGAGCAATGTCGGAATGAGAGAGACAGGGGAAACCGGAGTTCCCAGAGAAGCCCCGCTGGCTAATGGCCCCACCCGCCATGTTTTTCACATGCGAAAAATCTAGGACAGAACCCGATCAAACTCAAGATCGCCTTGATCAGGCGGAAAAGATGGCACACCCCCCCACCCCTCCCAGGGGGGACATATTATGATAGATATTGGCCAGATCTAGCATAAGGAATTGGCCAACAGAAATATATATATATATATATATATATATATATATATATATATATATATATATATATATATATATATATATATATATATATATATATATATATATATATATATATATATATATATATATATACAGTATAATATATACATATTTTTTATTGAATCCATGCACACAGTTAATTGCATTTGAAATGTGTACATTAATAAAATTGAGCACTGTGAGATGAGAGTTTTTACTAATTTCAGAAATTTCAGATGGATTTAGAGTTACACAGGACATATGGCATGATTTCCCCATCCATACGCAAGCCTTTGGGGCCCCATCTCATCGCAAACCAACAACATGTTTCCTTTTTATTATGTTCCTCAATTTTACGTATTACACTGCTTATTAATAAAATTAGACAATTCTATGTCAATATAAATATAAATAATTAAAATACATAAAATGAAAACAAATTCTTTTGTATCTTTTGCACCTATGCATGTGCCATTCTATCTCTCTCCCCAACCGCTTAATAATAGTAGACCTAGATTTACAAGAAGTTGTATTGTCGCTATGTGAAATGATATCAGATCTGAGAGATCATACTTTTTCCGTATGCATATTTTAGTGTCACAGTTCTGAGATGTTACACAACGAATATATTTCCGTATGCATATTTTAGTGTCACAGTTCTGAGATGTTACACAACGAATATATAAGCTAACAATGATAGGCTGGTTGACTACTGTGATGTTGAGACGTGGCCTGTTGCTGTTGCAGACGGTCGTGAGCCATGCAGCATCCTACGGCTCAGTGACGATGTTGGAGGCCATCCTGCGTATGCCTGGTGTGGACGTCAACAAGCCAGATAAGGAGGGAAACACCCCTCTGCACTTCGCCGCACAAGCAGGTCAGCTCGCAATGGCTAGAAGCACTTTTCTATACTGTTATCGTACACACTACGTACAGTGAAACTATTTTATAATGACTTCTTTTATTACATCCGCCTCTCAATAGCGACCCTATTCTCGGAAACCTCGAGGTGTCATTAAAGAGAGAGTTAACATGTGTGGACATTAAGGTAGGCACCTACCCAGGGCTCCAAGTAGTATTCAAGGCTTCAGCAGACGATGTTTCACTTGAAAATTGCTCAACATGAATGGCTGATATCTACTTATAGCATTCAAAGTACATTACACACATGTATTCCCATTTCAGGTTCTCTAGCAATGTTTAATCTTGACTTTCTTGCAGCAGAAAATGGCAAAACTGGACATTTCTTCTGCCATCTTAAGGTACGAAAACCTTAGTCCCGGATATCTGAAAAGTTATGGGCTTGTATTTGTGTAATGTCCCTTGGTCTTTGATGGGTATTATGTCGTAAAAATAGAAGATCAGTGTTGACTATTTCAAAGCTAGTATAGGTGAATGAGGTTTCTGCAAGGTAACCGCACACCAAATTCTGTGACTTGTGTCTAGAGGCTAGAATCAGGCACAATATACTTTCTATGTCATCCTTACCACTTATGCACTTCTAGGCCTAAAATGTACAAATATATATCAATGAAATTATGCTTCAAGACTATGCTAATCTATTTTAATGCTAATTTTTTAAGTTTAAAAGAGTGTATATGTCGTAAAATAGTTTCACATTTTATTTTGGAAATAATTTTTACTCTGTAAACTAATTTTTAAATAAAGACAAAAATTCAGTATAGTTATAACTAATTATTTTGCTAAACAAACATTCAAAATGAACCAGTCAACTGAAACTGAAACTTCATCACTTTCATTTCTTAGGCTGCATTGTAAAAACAGTTTTCAACAAAACTGTAAAATGAAATTTTACAATATGTTCTCATTTTAGGAGCCCAAAAATAATTCCCGTAAAAGTATTAGAAATGAGGGATATGCCCTTAAGTGTGCTGCCGCCTCCAGCACTCCAGAGTGCTAGAGAGGGCAATGATACAGGTATTAATTTGTATCAGGGTGTCAACACAAATTCTTAATAAAATTTCATTGAATTTTCTCTGACTTTTCCTAACCGAAATGTCATATTTCCCTAACAATTTTTAAAATAACTCCCCAGTTTTACATTTCCCAAAAGAAAAAAATTATGAATAAATTAGAAAACAGAATTATATTAAAATAAAAAAAATTGTACACATAATTTAATAGTGTATATAAGTACTCACTAAACAACCATCTGGAGAAAAAAAGAGAGAAAGAAAGAAATATGGCTAAAAACTTTCAGAATATTAGTGATGCAGACTGGAGCATAATATTTTCCTCTCAAATTACCTGGTCATTGGGAATTCCTATAACTTTTCCAGGATTTCAAATAAAATCTGACTTTCTAGAATGTGAACACCCTGCAGGTGTCACTCTCAGTACGTATCGAAACCTACATATACTGTATATGCCAACGCCAAAGAAAAGAAAACATTTCCTACATCACCAACCCTTAAGACTTGTCAAGCAAGAAAAGGCCCAAATAAATTCATATAACTTTCGTAATTTGTTCTATGAAAATATTTTTGCATGTAGACATGTACAATTAAAAATTTTACTGTCTTCAGGAATTACCCTTGTCAAAACTAATATGAAACACCGAAAAATTATGCCATGATTTACTTATTCACAATTGTTATTTCACTTATATATATATATATATGTATATATATATATATATATACATACATATACATATATATATGTATATATATATATGTATATATATATACATATATATATACATATCATTCCCATGAATAATGTTAGAAGAATTGTAATCAATTGAGAAACTCACTGCATGTTTTGGTGTAAATTATTTTTTTGCATTAGCAAATTAGTTCTTACTATGGGTAAAAACTCGTAACAGCAAAACTTCCACTTTAACATATTGTTATGCAGAAACTAATTCCACAGCGGCCGAGTGGACAGACCACTCACTTTCTACCAAGGCAATCCAGGTTCGATCCCTGGCGAGGTCTGTCTCTGGAATTTCACATTTCCCCTGACCATCTCATTCTGGCACTTCTCCATCGTAGAGCCTCATTTCATTTCATACTTCTGGATATGCAGATTACCTACGAGCTGCCATCCATAAATCTGCATTCGGGTTTGGTACACTGGGACTCTGGTATCCTCCTCATATGATACCTGTTTATTTATTTAATTTACAAACTGAACACTATTCCATTAAAATAAAGAATAATTATAATTTTTGCCACAAAATGACCTGAAAGTGCTACACAGGTGATGAGGATATGGTTCACATTCACAGGACATGCAGAAGCGGTCAATTTCCTCCTCAGCCGGTGCCCTGGCATCGAAGTTGACGCAAGGAACAACCTGGGCTTCACCCCCCTCATGAAGGCAGCCCTGCAAGGTCGCACCAAAGTCGCGAAACTGCTGCTGTACGCTGGTCAGTGCTGTTAACCAGTGGCATGGCATGGACTTGTTGCAAGGGAAGCAGTATTACACACAGTCACACGTGGTGTGTACATGGACGCAGTCTGTAGCAGGTGGACTTGTGTCGCAGAGATTGAAGTCGTCTCATTGGAGCATCCCTTCCTCACTTCTGCAGAGGAATGTATTATAATTTCTTGACCATGGAAACCTGTTAACCCTAACTGGAAACTAACAGTTGTTTAGGCTATAAGTCACTACCAAAACACTGCTTCTCTTGCAACACACCCATGCTTCAACACTGATGATACAAAATGTTCCAGCATTTCCCTACTTATTTGACTTGTGTACTTCTCAAGTGTGACTGATGGATTTCAAAGTCTCGGCCAGACCTATTTAGTGAGCGATGCCAATTCCAGTATGCATGAAGTGGCGGACACCTGTACGTAGCACGTCCTCTGTTGAAGCCCATATCAGTATCATAAACTGGCAGTTGCCTGTGCTGTTACACAAAAGCCTTTCTCCAACTTCACAACGTGGGATGGGTTGCGAGGTTCATGCCGCACCTACTAGATGTCTCTCACCTCTGTACTTATTTTACTGTTTGGCAATTATTTCGCTCCTTCGCACTCCTCATTCAACGAGTTACTTGTGGTGACTCTTTAAATTCTTTAAAATTTCCATTTTCAATATCTTATGCTTTTTAAATGCTTCAATTTAAATATGTTTTTATGTTTTGGGTAAATTTTGAAGGTTTCATTGCCTATTACTACTACGAAGTATAGAGAAGCATACTAAACTTAGAACTATGCCGTTAGTCCCAGTCTGCAGTAGTAATAGCGTAGGCAATGCTTTGGTCCACTCAAATTCATTTCATTTCCAAATTGTAGGTGAATGCTGGAACATTCTGTATAAAAAAACTCAAGAGACCTAAACTTTAACAGTTTGTAATGATTAAGTTCTTATTTACTGATATGGCACCGTAAAGTGTGGTGAATATAAACAATATTAAAGTATCTAACAGAAAAGTGTGGGAAAAGGTGAGACAGGAAAGGAGGAACTGACATACAATTGGCAAGAAATTACTACCTTAATATTTTTAATTTTTTTAGTCATATGACTTCAATTACTTTTAATGAAATTTGTACCTTTTTATCCCAGGGTTTCCATTCCCCTCATCTTATATATGATGCAACAAAAACAAGAATAACAACAAAACAATTAAAACTACGCAATGCAAAATTTGAAAAACAAAACAAAAATTATAAAAAATTAACATGACTTCATTTTAACTATAAATTTGATATTGTATCGAAGAAATACAAATTAACACATACAGCACCCTATGTATTATTAAATATATAAATCAACATTGAATCGAATTTTACTGACCAAAATTTGTGACATTAACATCTTCAATAAACCAGCAGAGACAAATTATATGCAGTTGTAACATACAGGCACTAGTAGAAGTCTTCATAATGAAATTTATGGCCTTAGTTCAGTTTAAACCAAGTACTCTATAGTTACTGACATTCATAGATGATAATATTTCTTGTATGACACCATCTCATAAAATGTTCTGCAGTTGCTGTGTAGTTTGCTTTGGTTGCCTGCACAATATTTCTTTTAGTGCAAGATCAGAATCTTGCACAAGTTTTGTATGCATATTGTATCACGTAACGCAATTTCTGTTAAAACCTACCAGACACAGATCCTGTGATGAATTTATGGGTAGGTCTTTCATCAAGCACCGAGTTTACTTTCAAGATCTAATTTACATTGCATGCTTTGTTTAGAAGGGCGATTCCCCCATCACAGATCACTCCATTTTCATCTCCTTGGATCCATCCTTGGAATTTATGCTGTACAGGCATACAACAAAATTCAAATTTAATACATTTTGATGTACACTTTGTTTGTGTAACTACAAATACTTCACATATTCCAATTATAGGAAGGACTAAGTCCCTGTTTTACATACCACCACCTAATTTTTCCATTGTTTATGGGTTACCCTCTAGTGTCGACAAGTAAGTTTGCGCAGTCAAAGATAGATCCAAGGGTAAGGTAAGTGGGCTTCATGTTTTGTCGACAGTGGGGTCATTAGAGATGGTGAATGCTACTTCGTACAATGACAGGAGCCGGGCGAGGAGTCGACAATGGCCTTCGTTAAGGAATCATCCCATAATTCGCATGGAATGATTTTGGAATCCGAGGGAAATTTAAATCAGGATAGCCGAAGCCTGGTATCGAACTCAGGTTCTCCTAAATGTGAGTCAAACATGTTACAGTTGCGCCATCTTGCTCAGTGGGATACAAGGTATGGGGGAAGGAATGGTGACCCCTAAATAAATTAATTAATGTACAGTGTATCTGTGTGTGTGTGTGTGTCTGAAAAAGAGATCTTTAAAAAATGTACTTGGTGAGGATCAGGATATAAAAATTTATGTTTTGCACTTACAGAAACCATAAACCATGTTCCCACCACACAAAAAAATTGCAAGCTTAATATTGCTTCTCTCGTGCCAGTTGAATATAGAAACTGTAACACAGTGCAGTATCATTTCAGATTTCAAAATGACAATGGTTTATTTGTAGGAGGAAAAATTGGATGTTCTTGGAAATCACCTTGCTAATTTTTTATTGTAAACTCATAATTGGATCCAAGCTTGGTTGCAGTCACTCTGGAGACAGAACTAATTACAGTAAGATTAAGACAATGGCGAGAAAGGCCGCTAGGCTACTAATTACAATTAAAACAGAAAGAGACTCCACTCACCTGATGAAGCAGATGTAGTCTGCGAAACGTTGTGACCGCGCGTCCGCGGAGAAATTTGTTCGTCCTATGTGTGTGTGTTTCTATCTGCAAGTACCATCCTGTGAGTACTTGTGCAAAACTCTTTTTGTTTTAATAGTATACAGTAAGATTAAGTTAGAAATGTAGAAGTAGTCACAGAATTGCATGTGCGTAAACCAATGACACAAATGTACAACAAATTATATAGTGTGGTCAAGTGATCGCGACATTTCCCAGGCCAAGCGAGCTGTAACAGAGATCAACAAATCCAAAAAATTTTCTTAAAGATCACAACTAGTATACAGACCTGAGACTGATGTATGATTGTTGTGTTGTGGCAGGAGCATCACCAACCCTGAGGGACACTGGCAGGGGCCTGCGTGCAGAGCAGTGGGCACGCTTCTGTGGGCGCTACGTATGTGCAGAGGTGATAGAAAAGCACGCCCGCCACAAACTGCTGGACCGGTCGACATCATACGGACGCTGGGGTAGCGAGCCGGAGATGGCAGCACGGCTGCTGATGGGCACCCCAGCACCTGCGCCTTCCCGCCCGGGCCTCCGCTCAAAGCTGAAAAAAGCATTCAGGCCCGGCGCCTCGACCACAGACCAGGCCCCACGACGTGGGTACTCGCTGGTGGGACAGCTGACGACTGCAGTGTTGTGTGCGGGGAGTGCCGCCCTTCCCCCACCCAGCGTCCCGCCCGTGATTAAGTCGGCGCTACGCCCACTCACCGTGCCACGAGTGCAGGTGACGTTGGCGGGTGGTGGTGAGGCTGTGGAGGCAGTAGAAGAGAAGGAGCCAGCGCCGACACCCACTGCCCTCAAGAAGAGAAGCAAGAAGAAGAAATAACAGTTGCTGGAACTGCCGCGGTGCACGAGCTTGGACCACATCGCTGGCCCTGCATACAAACACTTCTTATGGTGATCATTCGAGGTTTATTTGATCATCCCCCAGACGCGGTACACACCAACTTTGTCTAATAATGTGTAAGCAAAAACGGTTAAGCTTTTACGCAATGGATGAGCAACAGTTAAATTACACCTAAAAAATATTCTCTGTTCCGAATTAATATGTACATCAGGTTCATCAACATTCTTGGTACGACACAAAATATTTTCAAGATGAAATTTGATTCCTCTTGAAATACAACCAAGTATATACACTTTATCTTTTTTTCAGGATGATGAAAGGAAGGGATGAGATATCCTTGTGCCATAGGATTTTATAACAGTCAGTCAAAACTACCTAGGTAAGTGAGCCTTATAGACTAACCTGAATGAAGACTATATAACTGAATTAGTACAAGAAATGTACTGTATATTTTACACACAGTATATAAGATCGCCAGTTTTATTCTTTTACACTTCACAATATTGAATTTATAGTAATGTTTGAAAAAAGTTACCATATTTACACTATGTATATACTTTAACATTTAAAGTTTGCACCTTCATTGATACAGTATGTTAAGTATCTTCAAAAAATACGGAAAGTTGAAAGAAAACTTGAAAATATACCGGTACACGGGTCTTATTAACTTTTTTTTGGAATGGGAATAAGAATAATAGCCATAGCAAATTGCCTTAATGGTTATTTTGCACAATTCTGTACATTGTTAAACTGAGAAAAGGAACATAAAGTTCAAAATAAATGTAAACTGCAACAACATTGTGGTTGCAAATTTACCTCTGCTCTTCTGGCACAAATCTTTGTAATGGAACAGTTGGTGTGTACTAGTCTCACTTGTAGCTTCATGGGTCATTTGCGGTGATTATTACCTTCCTTCAAGAGAAACATAGACATGATAAATGGAGGAATTAATATTCTTCTTGCTTTGACGTTGTGATATAAAACAGTTTGTGGTATGCCAGTGACATATAGTACTTTTAAACATGGCTTACTTGAATGTTGGATTTTCAAGAACAGACTCTCTGTCTTGGCATTGAAAATCTTTTGAATTTAAATAAAATATTTTTTCAGTTACACATGTATACATTGTAAAACCCAGATTTGATGACCATGGAACAGTGAATATACGACGGTATTCTCGAGAACCATGGGCAGTCGTAAAATTGAGGTTCTACTTTATATTAATTATTTTCTTTGTACATTTATTTATAAAATATAGGCGTTTTGATACAATTGATGACGAAAAATCTGTACTGAATATTTCTTCTTGTATGTATGTATGGTTAAAATATTCTTCACAACAAACATCAAATGCTTATCAAAAGTTGTCCACCAACTTAGTAACATTACTTTAGTTGTGAATTTTGTACTAAGTTACACCTCTTCAAACAATTGGTAGAATCATTCTAGGAATTGCAAGCAATCTCTATTTTACCAACACAGAGTGAAGAAAAATTTTCTTCAGAATGAGTCTTTCATCAAATACACGTAGTCTTTTTATACTGTTTGGTGGAATTCTGCTGACACTGTAACTTATCTCAAAACTGACTGATCCTTAACATAATTACGAAGACTAATGAATCAGTGATTAAAGTAGACCTACTGGTCAAATACTGTTGTAATATTCCATATCCCCCTACCCTGTCTACGCTTCTAGACTTCAGTATTGATATTTCTTTACTGTTTTCAGCTATTATGAAACAAGTAACTTTTGCTTTGGATGATTAAAATTAAAATCTGTAAAACAAGTCCAAGCCTAATTGCTTGCCCCTTCCTAAATTAGAGAGCTTGTTTTGTGACTGGTCTGATTAAAATACATTGTACTACTAAAGGTAACAACAGTCAAACGAAAAAATCAACTCTCTAGATAGGTAGCAGATAGCACAATACAAACAAACAATACAGCAGAGCCCTGTTATAGAACTCCCACTTATAACATTTTCCTGGTTATAAAGTTGCTTTCATTTTGTCCCTAAAACTGTTTTATAATAGAAAATTACTCATATAGTAAACACATACAAACATTTTGGGTCCCTTCAGAAGCATTTTAACAGCATTCTACTGTACAAGATTTTCAAGCCTCTGACAGTGGACACTTTTTTAACTTTACATATTGTACTTTAGATGTTTCAAGTATAAGTAATCAAACTTTATAATATTAAATATTGTCAATCAAGTAAATATTTTTGGTATGTATAATGCACAATTAAGAATGTTCAAATAAAGCCAATCAAAGTTTCTCTTGAACATTCAGAATGCCGTTTTTATATCGTACATCAATTTTGCATAAAAGTTATATATTTCTTTGTGTGTGTGAACATTGTAAATAAAATATGTACGGAACAATTTAATTCTGTATTATTACTAGACGTGTAAGAAATTGTATGAAAAATGTATCTTTTCTATGTTGTATTACTATAAAAGACTGTATTAAGACATTGGATCTTCCTTAAAACTAAATGTGTTTAATTCTTTTCATATGTGTAATATGGTTATGCAACCCCTCCATACTTAGGTTTAACCTGGTGTCAAGCCAGATTTCAGTTCCAATTTCCTGTACATTTTCCACGTTTACTTTAGAAATCCTGTACAAAGAAAAATGAAAAGAAGTCACACAAAAATTACAATAAATACTGTAACAGCTTTCTATATGCTAAATTCTTTCTTGCACAGTAACTAGATGCTGTAGCAGAGGAAATACGTACTACTGAAAATTATTTTACACAGCAAAAATATAACAAATGCAATGGAAACAGGTAGGTTAAAATTAACTGTGTGCCACAAGTGAGACGTCACTGAACTGCGGCAGCTGTGTTAGCACGATCACTGCTTGTGCACGTTTCTTTAATTGTATCTAGGCCTATTATTCACTGCGTTGGTTTTGAAAGCGAGTTAGCACCTCTAATACCTGTGTTATTCTTCATTTCTTTCAGCTGTGCTTTCGATGGCAGCAAGGAAAGAACTTGGTAAAACATACTAAATCCAAATTATATTAGGAGAAAACTTATCTGCGTGTACAACTACACACAACAAATCACTACATGACACTTTGTTTAAACAAACATTTGATGCTGAAATTTCTATTGCACTAAAGAGTCACAATAAAATGAATAAACACTCACAATTTCCAAAAATTTGTTTGTACAACGGAGTTGTCCATACAAACTGATAAGACCAAATTTCGACTTCCCCCCCTTCCCATAACCATTATCATTAGAGGTACGTAAATTTCGCGGATTCATCTGGCAGCAGCCTAGACTTGTCAGTCCTGTACACTCACTGGCCACAATTGATTATCTATTGGCTTATAACCGTACAAGCAGGTAGCAAGCGATAGCACTTCGCATTATTTCCTTATTTACTACTGGCTTGCAGTAGTCAAACGCGTTTCGTAACAGCCGCCAGCAAGTCACAGACATGATAATGGAGTATACATAATTGGCATTCAACCTGACCTGAAATGTAGGTATCTGCAAAATTTACGTACCTCTAATTATCATAATTTGATGCTGCTTCCAGTCGGCGACCAAGTCAGCCTGGTAATGCGCCTCTATCGTCCTCTGTTCTCCCACCACACTTCCTCTTTTACTGTCTCCCAGGCAGGTCCTCTTCTTTTCACTCCCTCCTTAATCCGTTCCTCTGAACTTTAACTCCGTCTATATAATTAGGTCTTCTTCCACAATACTTTAATTTCAGAATTTTCTTCAGCAACCTTTCACTGCTCACTTTGTTTACATGTCTATACCACCTAATTTGTGCTTCCTCTACAATACCTGGAATACCCTGGACCTGAACTCTTTTTCACCCCACTTCATCCCTCAACTTGTTCCTTCTTGCGACAGCCATTATACTCTTAACAAACTTCGTGCCCATCACCTCTACTTTTTTTTTTTCCAAAACCCACATTTTTGCTTTATGTGTTACAATAAGTACAAAGTATGACCTGCACAATACCCTGTCCCCATCCAAAATTTGTAAATCAATGACAGCGGCCCTGACAGAAATATTAAGCTTTAATCACATATTTATTTTGCCATTACACATTTCGAGCACAACCATATCCTAATTGCACATGAACAGCAATTAAGTAATTCAAAAATAAGATAACATACTGTGTCTGTAGCTCT
This sequence comes from Medauroidea extradentata, assembly GCA_003012365.1. Lineage (NCBI taxonomy): Eukaryota > Metazoa > Arthropoda > Insecta > Phasmatodea > Phasmatidae > Medauroidea > Medauroidea extradentata. Next base: position 34,800 of record PNEQ01116048.1, on the reverse strand, counting down.
AACCTACAGTGCACATTACAAAACATCACGGGCCTGTGTACATATTTTCAAGCGGAAAAATGTGTTTTGTATGTATGACATTTTCATAATTTAACATGTAGACTTTTTCACTTAAAATACAGCACTCATCAGTGAATATATGATTATAATAGGAATGAACACATAATGACCAACGGTGATAAACATGATCGCTGTATTGAATTTTGCAACTGTCTTTTAGTTAAATAACTACCTAAACATTTCTCATTATAGCCCTTTAATATTTAAAAAAATGCACTACAATTCAATTGCACAATTTTACTTGCGTTGTATTTGATGGTAAGACTGCTTGAGCACATATTAACAATTAGAGTTTACTTGCATCCAAAATCTGAATCCACAAAACCACCTGACGGATGTGTTCAAAGAATCAATTTTAGTCGCACTTATAATTTGGTGAACGTCACATTACATGATCAAAATGACAAAAATCCATTTTTCTAATTAGTAACCGCTCCACAGTACAACCATTTTGCCATCTCTTAAACGCTTTCACAAGACCCCGCCCATCAGTGAATTATTGACCAATCACAGGTGCTCTGAACCAGTTGAACCTAGCCAATTTTTTGGTGCCATTAGGTTGGTCGTGGAACATGCTGTTCTGTGCCTGCGTATCTAGACAGACATTTATAACAGGAAAGAAACATTTTTGTCTTGGTACTGGACTGATGGAACCGTGGAGCTATCATTCTGCACACCTTTCCACGCAGACTTCTCCCCTCATTTCACCAGCTCCTGCAACAGTTTAGATTATAATATACCATAAGTATGCTGTTCGCTGAATCAAAGGATGGCTTTTATTAATATGTGGTGCTGCACGGCAAGTGTTGACACACGCATATTGTACTTTCGTTTGGTCCAGATGTAACAGATTAAAGTGTGTGGTACAGAGCAATTTTCATCACCGTGCTTTTATTTATTATTTGTACCATATATTTTTTTTTCTTATTTTAGACACAAAATGTTACTAAATTTGGCTCTTATGAAAATTTTATATCTCTCAGTTTTTGCGTAATGGCTTGTTAAAGTCAAAATTTGCATGTTTCTGTTTTAAGGACTGCACTAAAATCCGCAGAGATACCAAACTAAAAAAATTCACAGTGGATAAAGATGTCGCAAGCTACAGTGACACGTACATAAATACAAAGAATAATTTTTTTTGCATTTAAATAAAAATGCTAAAATTTAAAATAAAAATTTGAAAAATTTTAAATTTTTTAAAAAAAATACAAAACATACTAGTTGAATTTGTAGTCTAAAACATCGTTCTTCACTGTGAATTTTTTCAGTTTGGAAAGTGAGTTGGTTTTAGGGTCGTCCTTAGAACAGAAACGTGCAAATTTTGGCTTTAAACAAGCCATTATGCAAAAAATATGAGAGGTAAAAATTTTTGGAAGAGAAAATGTAGTCACATTTTGTGTTTAAAAAAAGAAAAAAAAAACTAGTTTACTGTAAATATAAAAATAAAAACATGGTGATGAAAATTGCGGTACACCGCGAACTTAAGAGGCAAAAGTAGCAAAAGCCGTTCAACCTATCTAGTACTTACAAGTACAAGACTGCTGGGTAAAGATTAAAGAAGAGAACTAGCTATCGTGTTGCAAGCTGAGACTAGCTGCTCGTGCTGCTCTGATATACTATGACCTTGAGAACACTGCAGCAACATGCTGCACTTATTTTTCAAGGAAAGACTGAATAACAGATCAGTGGATACTGCCAGGAATTTTAACAAATTATGCTAATTTCCTGCATTTCCTGGTTGCTGAACACTCTGATAACAAATGTCTCTACAATATTATTAAGTTAACACAATATTTCAAGTAATGGTATATGTATGCAAAAACTCCAACAGAAAGCCTCACCTGGAGAGTTTCTCTCAGTTTAAGGCTTCCTACTTACTTCGCTGATAAGAAGCAGAAAGAGATTAGCAGGAACAAAGAGGACTGTGCACCTGGTGTACGTAAGGTGTCAGTACTGTTATTTAATAAGAAATAAAGTAAACCTGTTGAAACTAGAATATTCCCAAACTGTTTATCTGTGAACAGAAGACGAAGAATAAGTAGAAGATAAAAATCACTTATAAATGTGATATGGTTCTCTTCAGTGAGGCAGTCCAGCTATCACTGCTCTGTTTTCACACCTAAAAAGTGTAACATAATTTCGGTACATAGGCCTCTTAAGGTCACTGCCTACCTGAGTGTGTGAGCAAGGATAGATATTTGGAAATGCTGTCATTTGTAATAATACTGCTTTAGGACAAAAACAATTTTCAGCATTGAGAAGAGGAGAATATTGCTGTAAGAATAATAATGTAGGGAAAAAATTGAGATGTTTTGTTTATGAGTTTTTTATAATTAGAATACATACTTTTTAATTTATAGACTCGAGGGAATTTAAAGAAAACACCCTTCAACTCAATGTTAAGTGTGTACGTTTTTGCCACTACTACGTCATCTGCTAGAGGTTTCACACTTGCTCAAACGCTTCCACTCCGTAGATTTTTACCTCAAAGATGGTAACATAAAAAACAAATGGAGATTATGGATTAAATAAATTATTTAATATTACGTCTAATAAACACATGCCAACTCATTTTTGCCAGATTGTTTTATAATAGCAGAGATTCTAACCAAGGTAAATGGTACTGTTATTATTCCTCTTCCATGTAATCACGTCAATAACGTAAAAAATTGCTTGTTTATGTAAACATTCTGTTCTTACAACTCATAATTACGACCATTTTTGAGCTATTATGAGCTCTCGTAGTAACGGGATTCGACTGTACGTATCAAACAAGCAAAAATATGAAGCACTCGTGAGGACAGGTGATGAATAATAAAAAAAAAATTAGCCAAAATAAAACATTTGTACTCCATCCATAAACAAATTACATTTTGCTATAAAACAGTACATGTACAAATTTTTAGAGGACTATGTATACACAGCTGTGCTAATGCCTGCCCCAAATATTACTTTTGTCATTTACATAAACAACAAATAAAATTTTCTATTCAAAATAATATATTTTTTAGTATTACAGTGTAAAACATGAACAACACAGCAAATACCACAAAGTATCAAAATATATAAAAATTAACAGTAATATCCTAAGTAAACCATATTGATCAATGTTCACGAGGCTCGAGAAATTTCTTCAATGTTCAAAATTAAAACATACTCTAAGCATAGTATAGAATATATTAATACACAAAAGAAGTTATTATGTACTGAAAGGCACTCTACTACACTAAAGGTAGAATGTACAGTAACAAATACAAAACCTGAGAGACACATCAGTACATACTTTAATCACTTATGTGTTACATGTACATGTAGATACACCTGTTTTGGTGAAACATTTTTAATGATTTCGTAAATTTTTATTGGGTAATTTCTGTAATTCCCCCCCCCCCTTATTTTTCCTGTAATTTCATCACAATTATCACTAATTTTCAACACATCAATAAATATTTCTAGAGGTAAGGAATATGTGTAAAACTTCTTTCTTTAGTTCAATGTTTAAATTAAGTTACTGATGTAAATACAATTGAAACGGGGGAAACAAATTTATAAAACAACACTACCAGTAAGTAGTCACTAGCATAATTTGTAATTATTTCTTGCAGCCTAAAATAGGACATTTTTTTGGACAAAACACGTGTGAAAAATTCTGCAACCAAGCTAATTGGGTTATTCCTCTCCAAGATTGTCCACTAGGCCTAACACTTGAATCCTACTAATAGGTTCAATTTCAAGCAGAGTTGACCCGGAAACCCAGAATTTTGTATCTGGGTATTGTGTGCTGGACGATATTGGTTGGCGAGTTTTTGCCTGGATCTTTAGTTTTCCCTTCTTATTCCTTCAGTTGTTATGAGCTTAAAATGACCAACATTACTTACCATAATTCCTCATTTCATTCCAAGGGGAAAGAAAACCACTCTATATTATGGTACAGGTGGTTCGGGCTACAGTGATCACTCAATAAAGCCCTGCTAACGTTCTATTTTTAGCCAATTCGTATCTTTCCGCGTACAACGGCTAATGACGGGACATGTCTAACCTCTATGGACATGTCACTTGATATTTGCGTGTGTAAGATAAATTGTACAGTACGTATGAATCGATACTGTTCGATAAAAAAATATTATGAATTATATAAAATACAATTATACGTATCAATTTCGGTTAATTTTGTTTCTGTACTGTTGTACTGTATTTAAATAAGTAAATATATGGAACTATATTGCATAATTTCGCTGCCAACCATACAAGCAGTAATGCAGCTATAGTTAATGTTGAATTATATGCAGTAACGGCTAGTGATATTTTTCAAAGGTTAAATTTTTAGTGCTCACTTTAACCCGAATAAACTACCGGTACATATAATGAGGTTTGTGTGAATGTTTCACTAATAGAACTGGACAAAATTTTCTTGCTAGAGTTCCATTTCTAAATCTTTGTTTACACTAAACAGATGGTAACAGTTTTTCTTACCTGTATAGAGTGCCTTCCTAGCTACAATATTACAATGAATTAAAACGTATATTATAGGACTGTTATAGCTTACTACTCACTGTTATAAGAGACCACACAAAAGTAACCATAATTGCACACAAAAATTATAAAAATAATTAAAAAGAACCAAACAAATGAAGAGATATTGAGGCACGCTGATACGTGTGATGAAGATGATTCATCCTCTAAATTTGTGGAATGTTTTCAGTTTATTCTAATATGAAATTCACTTAAGTACCAAAATTAATTCTGCTGAGCAGAAGCAAAATTTATTAATCTAGTGAAGACCAAACTTATTGTAACAGAGAACAATGTATCCTAATAATAGAAAACTTCTGTCAGAATAACTGCCAACATAATACCAATAATACATAAATATTTCAAGAATAAATATAAACAATAAAATACAGTACATATTTTAAAAACAATCTTATGTAATAAAATAAGTTACTAATAAATATTTCCTACAGGAACAATTTTAAATGCATTAGTTCTGGCACAAAGTACTCAAACAGCATAACATATATTCAATTAATTAAAAAACTAGTAAATAACAAATATTGCAGTCTTAAACTATGTTTTACTACAGTATTTGAATGATAATGTTGTAGAAACTTTCTGCAAATAGATTTAAAAAAAAAAAAAAAAAGCAGTAATATTTATAAAGAGGTTGACACCTATGAAGCCGCCATCTTCTAGCACCGAGATTCAACGTGGATAAGTTAACCTTCACCACACAGCCCTAACAGTAATTTGAGCAGCAAGTCAAGTTAACTGTAATATGTACTACAAAGTGACACAATTACTAACTAACCAGCCAGTCAGAACTGGAAAATTTTAATGTTTTTAAGACTACCCGTATGTTAGGAGAGAAATTATGGTGAAAGAATTCACATACGCTATACAGTATTTTAGTGGTAATACAGTAAAACCCTCTTAAGAAGTTTCCTACTTAATAAGTATACTGTAATAATTTTTCACTTGTCTATATGCACATGTGTAATTTGACCCTTTTAAGAAGTTTTCCTGGTTAATAAGCATTATTTTTGCTAGTCGTCTCAACACAAACATTTTAACAGGGTTTTACTGTATTTACACACCAGTTAAAAGTTTATATAGATGTCATTACAGAAGTTTCACCATATTTTATTGAATGCTTAACAAAGTAATTACCACCCTCAATAACACAGTAGAAGTTCTGAGGTAATGTTCCAAGATGTGAACTAAACCACGATGTATAAAAATCTTACAGTATTTCAGTATGTATAGGCCACACATTTTTAACGAAACATTATCACAAAAAGTGGAGTATAGCCTATTTATCAAATACTGCCATTAAAAAAATTTTTCCTTCACCAAAAAAGGGGAGAAAGTTTATAACCCACATATACTACAGTAAAAACTTTAGACATGGGCGTATAATGTAAACAAACAAGCTCGCACTGCTGCCCCATGTCTTCGAACCTCCCCGTAACCTTTTTTTCCAGTCAATGTGTGGCAAGCCAGCAATTGCCAGACACAAAATACTTTCCTTCTGATAAGTCTGGAGAACAAGAAGTGAAAGCCCTTTTCTATTTACAATATTATACACACGTTGGTTGCACAACTCAAAATCATCATAAAATATGTTGGTATACCTGATAAAAAAATTAAAAATGCCTAACAGAAAATAATACGAGAGTGGGAAAAGAAGGAAGCAAGTCAAGGATGCACATTGGGCAACAGTAACTCAAAAGTTGCTAGCTAGAGTTGGAAGTACGACGACAGAGGCCGTAGCATGGTCTTAGTGTCTCTCCGCCGTTCTGCGCAGTTGTCAGATTTGCTACATATCAGCGGCTGCTGACCAGAGTCTGCAGTGCGTGGGGAACAGTGGACTAAATGATAAAATAATAAATTTGATATTGCTGTAGTTTGCAGTTGTCACTTCAGCTAGTCTTCGCACACTGTCTGAAAATATTTACGGGATCACAAAAATTGGTGCTGCCTAGACACGCAAAAATACGGTATCCCTGCCACAAACCCTTTGCTTCAATCTAATATTGCATGCAGATTAAGAAATTTTTTCTTGTGGTGGAGTGAGAATAACAGAATGGTTATGAACAATGATTACCTACTTCTACATGCTAAACCGGAGACCTCATTGTATTTAAGTTTCAATAAATATTTGTTACAATTTCTGCAACTATTTGTAGAAAAATATTTTGGCATACAGCTAACTACAGTATAGTTTATTTAAAGTATGTACAGTAAGGTGGATTTGTAATTGGTTCCATAAAATACACCACACCAAAAATACTCACAAAAAATTGTTAAATAGCAGGAATAAACTAATACCAGTCCGTAAATAAAGAACATCTCATAAAACTCTTTTCAAAATAGTTTCTCCACAAAAATTAAAATATAAAAGACATGAATCCATAGCGTTTCCACCCTGTGATATTAACATCCCCGAAAAATGTGGTAAATACATATTTTATTATACACATATTTGTTACCACTAATTTTACCTGCTCTTTAAAAATCAGACAATACATTTTGGTTACTTTCCTGAATGTTCCAGTGGGGAAACCACTACTCACAGCTGCACCTTGTTAATTGTAGAAAGCTGTTTACAGCTACAGCTCTTTGTCGTACTTTTTGTTGCGCCTACTCCTTCTCGACTTGATTTTCGAGATGGTCTCATATGCCTGCGATAACTCCATGAACTTCTCCTCAGCAGCCCTCTTCAGTGCGGGGTCCTTCACCTTGTCTGGGTGGAATTCCTTAGACAAGGCTCGATAACGTGATCGGATCTCTTCCTCCGAGGCCCCACTGGACAACCCCAACACCTGCACAGTAAAACAGAATACAGCGAACGATGAGATTTCTACAGCAATCATATCCCACTTTATAATAAATGGTATGCCAATGGTACACCATTCTGGAATGCAACCAATAATTCGAGTGAGTAATTTTGGTCAGCATTCAACATCAAGGTCTTTAGAGCTGGCGAAGGGGGTGACATGAGGCAAGTATGGAGCAGCACCAGAACGAGAGGCCAGGAAAAATTGAAGATCCCCAAGAAAACCCGCCGAACAGCGACATCGTCTGGCATGATTCCCACATGTGAAAATCCGGGGACCTACTTCGCCGGGAATAGAACCCAGACCGCCTTGGGGGAAGTGAATGGTCTGACCATTCGGCCACCGTGGCCCCTTAATAATTTGAGTTATAGAGATAGTTTTATAACTGTTTTGTAAAAGACTACCCAAATATTTAATATGAAGTAACATTGAAAAAATTTGGATAAGCTTGACTGCAAAATGTAGCTGAGAGAATGTATCAAGCATCATTCCTAGAGTACTAAAAAAAAATAATTTGTTTAGTTTATGGGAAAGCCATCATAGGGTGGGCAACACACCCTTGATTTGACTGACATACAAATTATGTGCCTGTACACGACTTCCAAACCCTGAAGGATGTTATAGAAGCCCTACAGTGGCCTTGATTGGTAAAGGGCGGAAGGGGGGGAAATGCTCTAGCCACTGACACAACTGCAGCCAGACTACTGTATCATTACGTGTAATAATACTGTGTAACACATCTCTCAGATCCTCGTTTGCCGACCCAACGGATGAATGGAACTGTCCCTGTTCTGGGCGGCACTTACTATTATATTGTGCTGGTACAGGGCCGCATCCGGCCTTGCACGTGGTGAGTATGCGGCCTCAATTGTCCCCAAGACTCGTCCATGCACACACCTACTTTTACCACGGCCGAGCCACAGGACGTTAAGTAGATTCTGCTCAGTCGGTAGAGCCGAGTACTCTTATCTCTTTAAATTAGGGTGGGTTCGTGCGGTGAACAAGAGACGAATACTACTAGTAGCTAGCATTCCCGGAACAGGTCCATTACTAGACAAGGGCAGAACAAAAACACTGAGTTAATTCTGCGAGATTTACTTCACTGATAATACAAAAATGCTGCCACGTGCTCGTGGTCATACACTTTCAGACAACAGCAACGTTGGCGCCGACCGACTAAATAAAACAATAGGGCAAAAAAATAGAACCATTCCCTTCTTGGTGAGACCAAATACCCAGTTCACCACTCGAAGATCACTAACACTCAACTCTGCTTAACCACGCGGCGGCTCGGACCCGCCTCGAGACACGTCCGCACGCCTCCGCTTCTCACACAACAATAAAAGGGCCTCGAGGTCCAGCGCCACGGCTGCTGCCTCCCGGCGGAAGTTCCCCAGGATGACCAACCATCCCTACCGAGGGAATACTCTGCCTTTGTACTTAAATATTTATATTACTGTACTTATTACATGAATATTCTTCCAATAAAAAATTACGTTT
>PNEQ01116048.1:0-25803 GCA_003012365.1 Medauroidea extradentata | reverse complement strand
ACGCCGGTCGGCGTGACTACAGTTAAATTAATTAGAATAGACTCAAATGGTTCGGCCCATCGTGAAAACAAAATAAACAAGAGTGAAAAATTACAATCTTATGATAAGATGTCCTTTGAATTTTAAATAAAATATTTACTTTTCTGTCCTCCTACAAACTTGAAGCCATGTTTCAGCCTTCATCTATGGCTGTATTATGAAGCACTTTATTCATCATGTCGCACTAAATCACAGAACACTCTATAAGGGAGGCCGGGCACAAGAATATTACCGCCGGGCGACTTTGAAAAATAAACAATTACACTAAGTTGTTACAAACCAAAATTCAGTCAAGCATCCAGGGATCCTAGGCCTATATTGACGCCGGGGGATTTTAAATTATCAAACAATGAAAATAATGATTTTAATAACTATTAACCACAATAATTAAAGCCAAAGGCAGACGTTACGAAAAGGAAAAGAAAAAAAATGTATATATATAAATTCAGAATAGGCTGGGGCGGGATGGCCAAATGCCTTACAATTTGATGCATCTGCTGTCCTACTCTGGCGAGTGACGATCAATAATGATAAATGTTCTGGCTCAGATTGGTCAATTATACCAAATTAGTGCATTAGGGAATAATTTGGTTATTTAAAAGCTCATATTTTATGTTGTTGTTGTGCCCGGATAGCTTTTTTTTATTGTTGAAAATTAAGAACACAATATTATCGCACCTACATTTATTGAGATCTCATGACAACAAAAACCCTAGTGTTCAACAGTTGCAGTCCACCTCAAGCTGAAACAAGCTAGGTATGTTAATAAATCAAAGAATAAATAAATAAATAAATAAAAAATACACTACATGTACGTGGCTGGTGTTTGAAGTTATGCTTTATGCATACTGTCAATCTCATGTAAGAATTCCGTATTTTGACAGCCGATGCTACCAATATTTTTAATACATGCCAAACACGTGGCAGAATAACATACCATTTAAAACAACAGGACGTGATCGTATGACCTGATGAAGCAGTATTGGCAGCCCTGATCAACAAATTGGTTAACTTCTATCGCCGACATTGAAAGTAGTGTGTATTATACGTGAAAAATAAGTAAGCATTTTGGTGGAACCGTAATATATTAACACTGTTATGTATCCAGCATTAGTCAGTTAACTATTTTATTCTAGTCAAACTGCGTGATTTCTGTAACTATTTTACAAACAACCGCACAAATAAACAAACCTGTACCAGCAACCAAAACAAAGGACGACATTATGTAAGCTTCTCGTGTTCGTGCGCGTTTGTAATTACTTTCTTTTAAGGTGTAATTATATATTCTGTGCATATATTTAATATGTTGCAATGCAGGAATTAAAATACACGGCCTGTAATCGCCAACGACAACGGAATATTTTAAAATGTGTTTCGGAAGAGAGAACTGGAAAAACGTTCAGCTTTTCAGCATCATGGCATGACTACAAAAAACCATCTCCTACATAGACGACACATGAAGCAGGTAATCCATCTCGAGAAAAGTGCTACAGACAATAAAAAAATGTTACCTACCTTTTATTTTAACGGATTTTGTGCTATACTTGTACTGTTCTTGTTGTGGGCGCATATGTAAACATGCTTTTTCAAATCGCTGACTCAATAACTTATTTTTGTACGAAAAAATTCTAGTTTTTACATGTATGGCAAGCAAGTGGTACCATTTAATATGTAGTCCACGTGAGATTTTGTGCCTGTCAGCTGCAAAATCGTAGGCCTACATACGTATTACCAAAAGAAAAAGTCAGAAAACTTAAGCCTATGTATTCCCTGGCCATTAAAGTGTATGCGTTTAATCAGTTGTGTTACCAAAAGATTTAAAGCTGTTTTGGGAAATTAGTCCTACCCATGTTTGTTAATTACTTACGCTTTTTGTTGATATACTATTTCCGTTTAGGTTTTGAGAGTATAAATTGTTGCTATATGTAGTCTACAAAAATAAAAAATATGGTGATGACAAGTTTTTCTTTTAAGTTTTGGTAGTCGCAACACTTTGATAATAACATCGATATTTCGAAGGTAGGCCCTACCTACAAAAAGTAAGTTTTTTTGATAGTCTGCTACAGGAAACTTAATCTACTACTTTATGATTATATATGTAGTGCAGAACCAAATTGACGGCAATAAGAAAAATAATTGAATTAATGCTTTCATGTATTTTATATAGGTATAGGTAAAATTTTTTTTAGTTTAAAGATGTTTGTTTGCAGTGTTGTATGCTCTTGCAACTTCAGTTTGGTACAACTATTTCAGTATTTAAACTTTTTAGGTGTCAAGTTAAAATTAAAAAATGAAAAGTTACCCATACAAATTTTTTGTAATGCCAATTTTGAGCATACCTAGGAAAATACACAATACATGATGTAAAATTTTGAGTTGTTAAATTAACTGAACTACTGAAGAGTAGACTATCCATTGCTACAATACGAAATAATTTTCCATTGACATTACCCACATAAACCTAGTAAGACTAATGTGCAACATGTATTGAAAACAAATTACCTTACTTGTCTGAGATCTAAAAATAACCAAAAGAAAATCACAACACACTTTGGATTCTATTGCAATAATACTATACCTTAACTGTTGACATGTTTTGATTGTCAGCTGCAAAGCACATGGTGGTGGAAGGATACATAATGTTTTTGTTTACAATGCCCTACTTATTTATGATGTGTCAAATAATGGAATACTTATACGGTATGGGCACTACATTGATTTTTTAGAGAGTCTGCCAATGTATTCTGATTCAATTAAAGCGCTCTGCTGTGGTTACCTAAACAAACCATACTGAGTCCAAGCACTGCGTCCTGACATTATAGCTATGGATGCATTCATACAATAGTAAAAAAATGGAGATCAAAAAAGGAAAAGCAAAACTGAGACTTACAATTGCCCCTACTTTATCGTATCCGCCCTCTATAGGCTTCACAGCCACTCTCCAACCTACAGCTACACGCTTAGCACCGCCACTCTCCATCGCGCTGTGTGTGACGCCCCGGCTATTAACATTCAGCCGGCCATCTCTCTGCGTCCGTTAACTCACTCCAACTGACTACGACCCTGGCTGGACACACTAACTGACTCGGCCCTGTGGTGGAGTGATACAAAGAGGTCCTACTTACTTGAAAAAATGGTCAACTGACATATATAATGAAAGGAATTTATGTGATCTTTGAACGATTCTTGCAATGGGTTGTTATTATTAACAGAACAGTTTTTTTGGACATACGCCATTGCAGGCGAACGTTGCAGTAGTGTGGAAAAAAACCACAATCAAAACAAAAATCAACAAAGGAAAGAAAGCTAGTAAGATGTAGTCAACAAACATAAAACGTACAGATAATTCCTGAAAGGAATGTAGTCATATCCCAAAAGAAGACACAAGGACAAAAACCAATTCAAAAACAACACAAAATTAATTCCCAAGTGAGATATAGTCGACTGGAGAAAGACGACACAAAAACAACAAAAGATAGACAAAAAATAACAAAAACCAGCAAAAATGGGGTATGTGAAAAAGGAACCAAATCAATGAGCGACGACGACAAAACAAATGCAGAGACACGAACATATGTGAACACAGACAAGATACAACACAGACGAATAAGTAGTAAGTTTCGCAAGACGACAACAGATGCAACGTTTCGGGAACTGGTATCTGTTCCCGTCTTCAGGCACATGTACAGACTGACTGTGACAACTGGAAAAACAAGGGTCTTATATAGGAAAAGTGCCTACTTATAGCTCAGCCAATGACAGTGCAGCTGCCTCCTGATTGGTCGCGCAGCTTGTAATGGTCTTACAGGCAGTGATGTGTGGTACAGGTCTATTGCATTGTAAACTAACGGTTTGGAAGTATAATCCTCAACTATTGTCTCTATTTAAATTAGTTTCTCTTTTTATTAAAATAATCCTCATATTTTTAGTTCAATGCTTTGCTGACTTATGACTTTACTATTCCTGATGAAAAAAGCCAATTATTTAATTTTCCTTTTTGTAGGGTTTGACTCAAGTGTGATTGGTGTAGCATCTTCCCACGCGCCCTTCTACGTGCCTCCCCGCGCCTGAACTTTGACCTGCCAGATGAATCACATCCGAGAGGAGGCAAACTCATCGCCTAAGTAAAATTTCCAATATCATAAATGATGCCAAATACCATAAAAAAATTACTTAGAAAAGTAATTTAAAATTTAATTTTCGTTAAAAATGAGTCCAAACACGATATAAAACAAAGTTGAACCATAAGAAAACTACTTTTAAACCCTCATTATTAGTTAAATTGAAGTTTTATTTAAAAATTTAATTTTTAATTGCTTTACTAGTAGCCCCAATTATTATGTTGGATCCCGCAGTATAAATCATCACATTTGATTAACTTGGAATAATTGGAATTTTACAAAAAATTATAAATTAAATATGGATGAAAAATAAAATTAAGTTACCATATGATACAACTAAACCCTTTGGCTACGTGCCAGTGCACGTCAAAACTGCAAACCAGTGAAAAATTCTTCATATATTTGTTAATCACAAAAAATGTGAAGTGACATGGAACACAACCCTTAGTTACTGGTAAGAAGTTCTTACATAAATGTTCTATCTTTAATTTATAAAGTGTATAGGTATCATCTAAGGGTGTAGCACATATTACCATTTTAATGTAAGGTACTCCAACAGCCTGGTTAACGAAGAAATTGTCATTCACAAAATATTTTAAGGTTGTGTCTGAATTCATGTGAGAAGGCCTGTAGCTTGTTTCACACACAAGAAAATGTCAAACTGTCACAGCATATATTCATGATGAGCTTTACAATACCCACTTCAGCAAAGAGGACTGGGGACATGTCACTTTGCAGGTAAATTCATTGTCGCAACTCTCAATTTGGCTTCGCAAATTCGTCAGCTGTTATTAACTTCAAATATATTCCACATATCAGTTCAAAATAAATACCTGTAATGGGAAACATATGTTTAATTAAAGGATAGCCAAGGCATACCATGAATTTTGTATATTACCACAAATATACGAACAGAAACCACTTTTTGTATAGGAGTAGGTAACCAATATCTGTGCTAGTAAAAGAAAAGCAAATTTATTGCAGTGAGGTATGTGCTATTGTAAATAAAATAACATTCAAAATATAAATGTCAAAGAGAGACTTCACTGTACACGTCATTCAAAAATTTTGTTTATAAGAAATTCGCAAACCCTAAATTTCCAATTTGAAAATATGTATGTACAAAATAACACTTGTTAGTAATTACGTGCCTTGCACTACATATTAAATTTGTTATAGCTTTTAAAACGTAGCAATTCCCTTTTGTATGAGCAGCACTAATAAAGCTGCTAGTCTTCAACTTTTAAAACAATTTCGTTTTGACCCATGTTGGTGGAACCACAGATAAAACAGTTACATGATACTCCTGTCTTGGGCAATTGTATAGAAACACACCAAAAGGGGTGTCTGATTACACTGTTTCACCCTATTTTGTGATGAGGGCAAGGGCTTATAACTTGCAAAGGGCACAAGTGGAAGAAAACCATTGCAACGAATTCAGCTCCAGTTATCCTGGCTGATTGAAAGTACCAAATACACAAGATTAACAATAGTAAACTACTACTAACTTGCAGCAAACCGAGCGTATGTGAGTGAGAGGTAAGCCAACCTTATATGCGTTCTGCTCGCCATGCAGGTCTGAGAGGTCGAGTATCTGGCGCCACGTCTCCAGCCAGCCATGGTGCTGTGCAAACACCCATGTATCGTGGAAGGACTGCTTGATATCCAGCCAATAGGGAGAGGACAAGAAGTTACGTAGAGCCTCGTTAACAGGAATCTCTTCCCCCTCTGCATCCGTCAACTTGGCGTTGAAGTACAAGTAGCTGCCCCACAGCGACATGTACAGCAGGCAACACAGCGACAGCGTCACAATGCGCCTGCAAGAAAATGACTTTCACATGTGAACACTCAGGATCATTCTCCTTAGGTTCTCTAAATACTGTGACTGACAATACTTCTTCTATCACAGAATAAAAACATGAAGCATTCAGACCATACAATACTTGCACATAAATTAAATACTGTATCTTGATCATTTTACATTGAACCCATCACAATTATCCTTCTTCCAATAGTGACTTTTCACACTGCAACGTGATTACTATAAGTACAGTACAAGCCCATTACAACACTAGTGTCAGGACATAATTCCAATGTGTTGTAGCAGATCCATGGTATTCTGGGCTGGAGGATATATAATGACCTGTAGTATAACGAGTTGCTACTGTGATTAAACAGACTGCATCCAATGAAAAATATAACTTAAAGAAATGAATATGTACTTTGTTTGCAACTAATAAGCACTGTACATGAATATGAAGTAAGGGAGGGCGAAAGGGGTAGCTAGGATAGGGAAAAAATGGTAACTAAAGAGTGGCGCATCTGTGTGTGCCTGGACACACTGCAATTTACAACAGATTGTTTGACTGCAATTAAAAATTGACTGTACATAATAACACGCAAAAAACACAATTACAGATAAACTGAGGTGTCTGTTTGTTATTTATTTTGGTGAATCATGTTTGGCAATGAACACAGTAGGCTACATTTAAATCGCAATGGTACTAAATACCATAGCATTAACATAAATATCAAGGCAATTAATGCAGTGTGACTTACACTTGGGGAAGACTTCGTAAATCCACATTCAATAATATTTAATTGCATCATATTGGTTTGTAAATACAGTGGAACCCCTTTTTACACTTCTCAAGGGACCCGGAAATACTGAAAAATGAAGGAAATTCTAAAAAGAGGGAAATTCTAAATGTAAAAGGAGCAAACGATGCCATTAAAAGTAGGTGTAAAATGCAGAAAAGCGTAAAAACTGAGGAAATGGACTGGGGGGAGGAGGGGGTTGGGTCTAAAAAGGTTTTCTACTATACACTTTCGTTTTTAAATTTTAGACAAAAATCCTGTTACTTTCTGTATGACTGCAAACTAGCACAGGACATTTTAAAATAAATATAAACTGTCAATAACATACAGGGTAAACCGATTCTTTCTGCAGTACAGTGACAACACAAATCCAATTGCACAAACATACTTTTTTTGGCCTGATGAAGCCAACTTCGGTCAGTGAAACATAACACAACAGCGCACTAGCAAAATTTTGTATTCATCTCTTTCGTGGTGTGTTTCTGTTGGGAAGAAAATCCAAAATTTGAATGTTATTTTCTGCCCAATTAAAACAATTTGTGCAGCATTAATGGAGCTTTTTGCAGTTCTGATAATGCATACTTTGATAAAGGAACTAAATATCACACAGAAATTAATCAGGATTGCTACGTTCTGTCAGGATCAAATTACTCTGAATTTTCCAGGTTTTCTAGTTGAAAATCAATAATTTTGTCTTCTTCATGTAATAATAAAATAACCAAAAATTTAACTATAAAATTTTGAACAAATTAAATTTGCAGGACTGTTTTTTAAACCAAATCTGCTAACTTATTTACATTACTACAAACACCATATTGTGATCAATGATAAAATCAAGACAATAAAATTGTGACCTCCAGCCAAAATTTTAAGGTAAAATTATGTATAATTATTTATAAATTTTCTATAAATAAAAAAAAAAGAGAGAAAGTTATATTTCTTAGTTCACAAAATTACTGCAAACGAAAGACTTTACAGTAAAGTAAAATCGCTACGACGAGAACACTTGAATTTCCGAGCATAAAAAGCAATTTCCCTAATCTTTCTTGACTTTTCTAGGCTTTTCCTGTTTTCCAGAAATGTAGCAACCCTGTGAAATAATAGCACAGTTTTGATAGTCTTTTGACAGTCTAAACAATTCATGCCAAATTCACAGTTTTCAAACAAAATTATGTTTCAAGGATTTGTATAAATGTTTTATAGACAAGATTTTGTCATTATGAAGACTATGGACAAACTTTATGAACAAATAGTAAATTATTTGGTTTCAATTTTTTTTTAAAGTTACACATATTTCCATCAACTCAAAAATTACTAAATGTGGAACAGATAGTTAGTTAGTATTTTTAAAGGCAATTTCAAACCTAACCACAGAATATGTTCATGGTGGCCAACTGTGACAACAGAACGACATAGGAATTTCTGTTCTCTAAAAGAATATAATTTTCAGACAGACAACACAATGTTGCAGCAGGACATAATCTATTAATAGTTTAGAGATCAGAGAGAACTAAACGGTAAGTATTACGTAATATCAGCAGATATTTAAATAGTACATTTGTGAGAATATTAACTATGAATTGTTATCAGCTGAATGATAGTTAAAAGAATATGTCACCAATATGATCTTAGCAAAGGCACATACACCAATACAATAATCAAAGCATTGTGTTTGGGTCAAGAATTTTTAACCCAACGTAATTTACTTACCTGACCAAAGATTTAGGTTTTGAAGGCCTCCGCCGCCACTGCTTTGACTTAGCATCAAACGCATACGCTGAAGCGAATGCTATTAACGTATAGGCTGTGGAGTAGTCATCCAAGTAGAAGTACAGAGGGAATGCAGCATATGCAGTTCCCAGAGCCCACCAGATGGTCCCCTCTTCTCTTCCAACGTTACCAACCACCCACACACCTGCAGCAAATATCGCTCACCTACACCCTACTCACATAACACTTCCATTAAAAATGTATTTTCAGTTTCCAGACACGTACTTCTCTTAACCGCTTAAGACAGCTCCCTGGCTGGTGTTTAAACTAACTGCAGGGTGTTTCGAGTTACGTTTCTCTCAGAGACCAGCAAACACATATCCCCAATGCTTATCTACTACAAGATAAAACACTTCAGACTACTTGTGAAAACTGAGTTTTAAGACACCACACACATTGTAAACATTATTTTACAGCCCTCTTGGCTCAAATAGTTTTTCACGCGGTTGTTTCTCAAGACATATGCACCGGATTCCTTCGAAATTGAGGTCTGCAATCACACTGGACTTTGCTACAGTGACAGGTTCAATAAAATTATAGGGTCACCCTTAACGTTACAGCAGGAACAGTGAGCATGCGTTTTAAGACTGTGGAAAATATTACAATACATTTGCCAGCTGGTGTTGCTTGTAGCGTCTCACTAAGTTTCACCGTACACAAAAACACACCCATCACCAGTTGGCCACACTTTCCGAAATATTTTGACACTTACACATGAAACAAAATAATTTGGTGTGATTACAAATAAAATAAGAGTTTGAATGCACATCAGAAAGTATAACAGTAGTGGAACCAACAATAAATATTTCTACGAAGCAAAGTAGTTTCACTATTAAGCTGTCAGAAACATATAACCACATTCACTAAGCTTATAACTAGAGGCACAAGTATTTCGCAGATTGGTAGAATGTCAATCACTTCACTGTCACTTCTGTGTTGTACAACAGCTGTTTCGAAACACCTTTGACATCTGCAGGCCAGTAATAAATAAAAAAGTAATTCATGGGGATACCATGTGATATTGGCTTGTACAGTCAGAAACCAGTGGATAAGCGACTGGGCCAGTGAGTGTGTGGGAATAAATAGTCAAAGCTGCTGCCAGATGAATCCACGAAATACTTGTGCCTCTACCTGTAACACTGCAACATGATATTACAAAGTAAATTCTCCTGATATTTCAATAATTATATCACATGCATTTTTCATTTTATAGTAAACACATATTTCAATTAACTGTAGCAATAAACAATAAATAAAATATTCTAAAATAAGTGTGACTCGAGTGGCCGAGAGGTCAGACCTTCTGTTTCCCACTTAGGTAATCCGGGTTTGATTCCTGGCAGTTTAGATCCTGGATTTTTTGCATGTGGGAAACCTGCAGACATTGCTATTGGTGGGTGGGTTTTATCCGAGAATTCCCAGTTGTTCTGCTCCTCTCGTTCCGTCACTTCTCCACACTTGCCTCCCCTCATCACTTCTTTGGGTTGGAAGGTGTGACTCACTAGTTGAGTATACGACCCTACCTTCACTCCGGCCTTCTCTCATACACTCTGTGACCCTGTCAGGGAACATGTGGATTTTATTTCAGATGTGATTTCTGCATATTAAGTTTTTTCATAAAATTGTAATATTTGTAACATAACACATTTTGTTGGAGGGCTTCATGTACTACAATGAACTACAACTGGGGAAAAAAAAAAAAATTGCAGTTCCCAAAAGCTCATATACAGTATCTGGTTAAGTGATGTGAGACACTTAATGTTTTTTGTACGTTAGTTCACATTATATATAGGTACCTCTCTATGTGCATTACTTGCTACCTACTAGTAGTCATATTCTTATTACAACAATCCCTACAATGTCAATCAAGTTCATTACGGTAACATGATGCATTCACATGAATCCTGTCACTGTTTTGACTACAGTGATGAACAATAAAATGAAACACATGTTAATGGTTTAAAAAAAAAACAAAGCAAATAATAAATGTTAGTCAAATAACAAAGTATGCTTCGCTGCATATAGCACAGTTATGCAATGGCAAGCCCTCATTGCATTACTACAATTGGTATGAAAGTTAAGAGGGTGTGGCACAAACCTCAACATTTTATACACTGACTGAAAACTGCAAATTTCTAAAAGCAAACATTCTAATTTAAAAGAAAAGACAATCCTAGATTGAACTGTTTTAGCAGATATTTTGACAGAGTGATTTATTTCTGAGACATAATATACACCATAGAAATCTCATACATCTGATCACAGGGCATGAATGTACTCGTCTTGTAAATTGCAGATGGCTTAATTGGTTCATCTATTAAAAATGTTTTCTGTAACACCTAAAAATAAATGAAAATTCAATGGAAAAAGTGCTAAATTAACAAAAGAGTTTGATAAGCCTTAAATATAAAGATTGTCAGCCAGTGCTTGTGATCCAACTCACCAAGCGCACAAGCCAGTGGCACGAGCGCGATCAAGAACCTCCAGTTGATACCAGCCACTCGCTCCTCCGGGATGGCATTATCCACAACCGACATCCAGACAAATGCCACAATGATCATTCCAAAGAACCTGGTCATCGAACATGGTGGCTGGAAGAAAATACGACAAAAGTTAAAAATTAAGTAGGAATATGAGTTTAACTGCCTGATCAACATTAAAACACTAAAGATATAAGATAAGTTTGAATGACTCTCAATAAATAGCACACAGTGATTTTACAGAATTTCTTTCATTTAAAATTTACTACTAACTTTAAATACAAGTTCCCTCTGCATAGTTTACTACAAGAAGAAGTGTTTGTTTACAGTTACACTTGTAATCTGCTATCAGGAACCTATGAACTTATGTTTTTATTACTTTCAATGCTAATTACCATTATTGTCAGGTTTTGTGTGTAAACAATATATGATAAAAGTACCATAAGTGCTCAATGAACACTGATTTCGCCGTCATGTTATTAAGTAGAGATTTATTTATCTCTATGTATGACTGACATATCAAACTTCAGCCCAAACCACTGAACCAAGAACCGTAACATTTTTTGTGTGGTTTCAACTCAGGTCGTAGACGAGCACTAAGAACGGATTTTTCTAAATTCTGCCTCTAAGAGGGTGAAATGTATTTCCGAAGAAACGTAGACAAAGGTCGAACCCGACAGCCTGTCATAGTGATTTACTTTACTGGGACATGCATAAAAGTGCATATCAGCCAATTTCAGGATTATTCAAAATTCAACATTTAAGGAAATGAAAACAACTTAAATGTGATTCCGATTAATTATTGATATCTACTGAATCCTTCGGGATAGAGAGTTAGTTTTCACTTCAAAATATTTCTTACATAAATATTTAAAAAGTAGTTTTAAGATTTTTTTGAAATTAAAAAAAAAAGAGCAAAATGTTTTTTATGAATTGTCTATTATCACCGGAACACAATCGGCTATCGTCATGATTTTTACCTCAATTGGTTACATATACAAATGACTAAGACAGGACCCAAAGACATTCCAAAATTTTTAAATTAAGAGGGTGAAAATATGTGAAATGTGTTTTCGATTATTCCTCGATATCTATCAAACCAATTGAGAAATCAAAGTAATCAATACTTCAGATTCGTGATATGTAAATATCAAAAATACAATTAAAATATATTTTCTTAATTAAGTCCTAAAGAGGTAAAAAAACTGTAAAATGTGTTTTTGACTCGCAATCAATACATATGTCGACACGATTGATACATATATTATTGCCATAATTTTTGTTTAACTTTTTTGTTTCGGGATAAAAATTGTTCAATTATGCCAAGATAGTGTAAAAAATTATTGTTTTTTGTAAATCGTTTAATTTTCAAGCAAGAATACTACGTAACTAGGGTTTACAGAGTCATTTAATTTGGTGTTCGACTAAAGTCGAATGACACAACATTGTGATATTTTGTGTATTCGACTTTAGTTGAACATCACAGTTAAGGAGTTGCCTTAAAAGTAATTTCACAAATCTTTGAAATTCCCCACTTAAAGAGGTAAAAAGGGATGAAAAAAGATGAAACGTGTTTTCAGTTAATCGTCGATATATCTTGAATCCAGTGGGCCATTGTCACGTTTTTCATGTCCAAGAGACACCACGAAAGTAGTCTAAAATGTGATTCAAGGGTTTTTCGAAATTCAGTCTCTTAGGAGGTGAAAAGACCTGGGATGTGTTTTAGATAAATCTTTTATAGGTATATATCAAACTAATCGAGATATTAAGTTTACTTTTGCTTCAGAATGATGATTACTTACGTGGCCGCAAAAAAGTTTTACAATTTTTCAAAATTTGAACTTTCATTACTGTACAGGGATTGTTTGTGATTTTCAATAACTTGGATGCTTGAACAAATATTCAAGGTATTGTGCAGTCCACTATCCACAGTAGTTCCTTGATACTGTCATCCCACATATACCATCTCACTAACCTCAAGGTTGGGGCACCAAATACGTTTATATTTCTGAAAAACATTATCCTGCCAAAACTGCCTAACAGCACTTATTTTTAAGCGAAGTTTTGAAAAACAAATTATGTTACTGAGGGCACCATCACCAATGGTTGTGCTCGGGGAAAATCTGTCTTCATACCACTTACATTTAGGAGTCTGTAACTACCCCACAATGTCAACTTTGCTGCGACTATAAATAAGGCCTAGGCGAAGTCGCTGTTAGTGGCAGCTGTTCACGTGGACGGCTACAGCTACTTATCCTGCTGCAGAGTTAACTCAACTAGCAGATTTGTTATTTTAACATTTGAAGAATGAACTACTTATCTGGTGTACAAAGAGGATTTTCAATTACAGCAAACATTATCTGCTATGAATAACTCACGCGAGCAAAGATACGGGTGCACTGCTAGTTTTAAATACAGAACCATCATAAATCTAATTTTATCACAGGTAGCTACCTAAGTTGTATGTTTGTTAAAGCACAGACATAGAAGAAAGATTCACCATACGCTAGCACATCATACAATCTACTAATTCAACGTGGAAAACTATATTTATTCATTCAATATTGAACTTTACTGCATCCACAGCAATTTCACGAAACCAAGCCAACATAGCGGCATGAGATTAAATTGATCCTAACTGCACAGCTATCCTGTGGCAAAAATACTTTGGGAACATAAACCACTTGTGATATTGTTTTATTTTTCAGTAAGTTACTGAACTGCACAAAGAATTTTTGTGCTTTATGTTTGAGAAGTATACAACCTCGACATCACAATTAACATTGATAACATGACCATTCTAACACTTATGAAACAAATCTTTGTTTCCAACAGAGAGTCAGCATTACAGTTGTTTTAGTTCCATTCCGGCCAATGCAAAATTTAACTACAATTAAAATTCTATGCACGGCTTACATTACTCTTCTTACTTTTGACTGTGAACATTCATATTGTATACCCATGTTCTGTTCTAACTCAAGCAATCATGAAGTTTGCTACCCTAGTAATGCTAAAGAGTGAAACACGCCATAAAAGTCTAGCTACCTTGATCTGTCGATTTACATGCACTGCCACGTATCACCATATCACAACATGTACTTAATAGACATTCTCTCCGGGCCAGATGACAACAGCAGTTTCCACTAACGAGAGCTTTGTTTTGTAACAACCTTGCTCATTACAGTTGTTTTGTCGCCTGAATGCACGGCCGTACCAAGCTGTCGTGTTTTTAAGTTTGTGTCTTTTGTCTTGTGTGTCTTTTGTCTTGTGTGTCTTTTCACGGTGCAGTGGATGGATTTAGTTTAGCTCTGAGTAGCAATATCGAGGTCTAGAGATTTAGTGAGGGTTATACGACATGTGAATTGTCCACCATGCTTCTCACATACAAAAGTAAAAAACAGTCCCAACAGGGAATCTATGGAAGGAGGCAAGCGATATATGACCACTCGACGTTTGTGGCCCTGCCTTTCTGCAAGCTGCATTAAGGGGCCTCCCTAGATAGGCTGCGTTTGTGTGTGAGGCAGAAACAATAAGGTTGCCATTGTAATACTAATGTATTATCGCCTCTTCATGCAAGCCACTCAGCTCCATGTATTGCTTCACTATAATCCTTTTTCCTATGTGACTTTTAAGCGGATACCACATTATTTTATTCGTGGACAGTGTAGTTCAAAGTCTAACGCTTGTTTCTATAGTTGGGTTTTTCAAAGTCGGTTATTATTTTTACAGATACGGCAGTCTGAAATACCCTATTTTGACCATTTTGAGTGGCACGAAAATAATGTTTTAAATAAAAGTGCCGAAATTTTTAAACTGTAGCGACATAGTTTGAAGTGTGTGTTCCTTTCGTAGATACACAAATATAATGTGCCTTTAGAAGTTTCGTCAGAAAAATAATAACTGCAACTCGCTGCAACGCATTTCAAGCGAAGGTAGTGAGGTGCCTAACATGTAGACAGAGACAAACCAAAAGCACACTTCAGCTACAGTGTATATGAGGCTAGTAAGGCTGGAGTTATGTTGATTTTGCCTCTTAATAGTTCAGGTATAAAAAAGTTAGGCCTAAATTTATAATATGTTTCCAATTTGTCTGCATTTGTAAATGCTGAAAAAGACTTTAAAACGTCATTTATTTAAATAAAATATAAATCACAACGTATTTAATTGTTTTGACACATTTCATAGTGTTGTTGCTTAGCATCAAGTTATATTTTAGTAAACATTTAAAGAAAATTTATTTTACAGTTAATTTTCAGGGTTGAAACACTCCCACTACAGTTCACTTTACTGACAAATTGAAAACACATTTTCTACTTACTTTTCCACAAGCATCATCACGCAAGACACATTCCATCTTGACTCATCCTGTATAATTCTAGATTTCAACTTTAATAAAGGATGGTTATTGTACAGAGTAATAGTGACAATGTAAAATATAAACCCATAAAAACAAAACACGCAATTTAGGGGACCTCAATAACAAAAACAGGATTCTGACAGTTCTCTTCAGTCAAGTTCAAGTATCGACTTAAGTACTGCTTAGTTTTAGTTTGAAGTGTTTTGACATAAAATAATAACAACACTGGAAAATAATCAACTGCAGATCTCTTTGGTTGAAGCTTACATATGTAGAATTGCTCACCTAGAACGAACCAGGCGTTCCACGTTACCTCGCAACCTAACACACAAATTACAGCTATCATATCTTGTGACAGAGATAAGGCATACAGTTTCAGTATTCTCATTCCTGTACAACACGTAAGCCCCACACCACTGCAAAACATGTTGTTCAGCTTAAAACCACACAGCAATTTGGAAGCATTGTGAACTCTTGATATTATTAAGATTTATTAAATTTTAACTACTCCTACACTATGACAAATGTTCATACTTTGATAAAGCAAAGATAACATGGGAGTCACTCAAATGTACTTTTTTCTAGGAAATCATACGTACTAGCATCTATTATTTTACAACAGTTAACTTATCACTGTCAGGACTTTTCCTTTCATTGTACAGTAGGCTCTAAACTGATTGAACAATGAACTGACTTGCACAAAGATGAAAAAATACCTCTGCAAATCTTCTTACAATGTTCCAAACTTTTCCTCCTACTTTTATGCAGATTTACTCCACTTACTAATTCGTTTTCCTACTTTTTAATTCTGCGTCTGTTTTGTTCGACTTTGCATGATGCAGCTGCAGCACATTTGCTAGCATAAAGTGTCCAAAAATTAATTACACATTCCTTACACATAGTTTCTTTAAGACAGAGGGCAGATTGCAAAGTTAGTACAGTGGCAGGATAACCTAGCTGCAAATGTATAATATAGGCCTATTTATTGGGTTGAATAAATTTGTAATTAATATTTTCCTGAATTCTGCTTAAATGCTCTTTCCAGTTAAATATGCTAAAGTTAAATCTACTTTTGTCTTACAGAAGTTTATGGTATATTTTATAAAATGCATGTTTCTAAAAGTGTCATAGCCTATGATTTATATTTCTGTTTTTAGTTTCTTCTGATTTTTTACACCGGACTGTTTTTTTACTACGTATTCATTCCATATTGCCTGTTTTCTAATTTTGACATGGTAACTAATCCTTTTGGGTCATGTTTTTGTGCTTGCATATCATTTTTGTTAAGTATGCAGTTGTTTCTTCTTGCTTTTGGGTCATGTTTTTGTGCTTGCATATCATTTTTGTTAAGTATGAAGTTGTTTCTTCTTGCCTTGTAACTTAATAATTCTTACAACAGGGCTACAGTAAATCTCCATCCAGAATGGCTTACCGCTCAAGGATATTATTTACTATGCTTGTACTTATCCTTATGCAGGAATTCAATACATAAATAAGTAAATAAAAGAAATGAGACACTCCGTGATAAGTATTCAATGTTGCACTGACAAATTGTCGTTTGTAAACAGTAGGCCTATAGGCTACTGACACACTGCTACAGTAATGAGACAAATAACAGTACCTACTAGGTCGAACCAAATGTTCATTATTTCCCAAAGTACTTTAATATGTTAAGTGTGTAATAATAGATAGCATTAAGTACAATTAAAGTGACTAAGTTAATTACACACACTGTGGTGTATGCTCATGTTTCGACAAAATTTCATGTTTAAGACGCTGTATTATTAAAACTTCACCGTCCGGTTACATTTAACTACAGCAACGTAGTGGACGCTGGTTTTCTTAACTTCTCTCTTGTAATAAAATTTGAAATAAATGTAGAGCCTTTATAGGTTTATGATATTGTGCAAACTGCATTGTATACATGATAATACTACCATTAATACCTATAATACTAGAAATATACATCATTTATGTATGAATAGATGTAAACTTACCTTAACACAAAATAGCTTTTTATACCAGGGTACCTTGTTACGGAGTTTTGCAGTGATTTCGAAAATATATTTTTTTTATTGCTACTTAATACTCATATCAAAACTTCGCTGCACAGTTTTGACACTTATATGTTATAATTGGTAGCTGAATTTTTTGTAGAAAAGTTTATAGGCCTACTGAAATGTTTTTTAGATTTCATTACCCTAAGTACCACGTTTTTCGTCGCGAAAATAAGCAAAAATTAAGGAAATTATTTTTTGCTGGCGAATGGTACATTATTTTAAAAAACACGTCCACAGTATTGTGCATCGTGTGATTGCACAGTGACTTTAATTTTTTCAAAACTTTTGGTTAAAAAATATTTCAGTTATTGGCACCAGTCTGAAAAAAAACTCAGGAACAAGCCCTTAAATACTTCAATATGTTACCTAAACAAGTTAAAAACTTACCTTTGAAGAAATTCCAGTCCAGGATTAAAAATTTTTTACAATGTAAATGTCTTTATAATGTTGAGGAATTTTATAGTGTGGATTTAAGTGATTTATAGCTCCATTTTTTGTAATAGTTTACTTGTCTTTTTATGACATGTGTCTTAACACTTTCTAGTGTTTTTATGACAAATAAAGTATATTCGTACTTAACCTAACATAATCTAAACTAACCTAACTAACCCAACTTAACCTAACAAGCTAACCTAGACTAACCTAACAAAACATTTTTTTCAAATAGGACTACTTAGAACGTCACTAGAAACATTTTTCATGAGTAAACTATATGTCTAAAATCAATAGTTAGGCTAGTACACTATGAGTAGTGATTCTTAATATTTACCACTTATTGAAAATGTACTGCTTTCCAAAGTCAAATCATTCAAGGTATGTCTTAAGTTTGTACTACTACAAATTTGAATTTCCAGGCACCAAAAGCAACTTTCCTGACTTTTCCAGGTTTACCCTGTAATCCAGACCTGTAGAAACTGGAAACGAAACAACACCACTATAGTATCTTTGCTAATAACATGTCGTAGAGCTTAAAGGTAACATAGCAGCAGGTTTATAATCTTTAGCATGCATTGATAAATGCTGTTGTGAGAATATACGTTGCCTAACTCGTCAAGCAATGGGTCCATAATGCACACAGTGGATCCTAACACTGTGGCAGACTATTCAGCAATTATTATTACTCCTGAACACTCCTGGTTGGAAGGCAGTGTTGCATCACCAGCATCTTCAGAGCAAAAAGGAGTGTTACCTGCTACTGAGCATATTTCTGTAACTCAAGTGTGTATGTGTGTAGTCAATCAATGTTTACAACTGTATCGCCCTGTTGTAGGCTAGATGAGTTTAAACATATGTACATGTTTAAGAAATTTGACAATTTACAAACACTCCACGTCTTAACATCAATAAATATGGCATACTGACAAAGAATAAAATTTACAAATATATTTAATTACAACATATAGGGAGGTAGTCTACTATGTAGCCTAAGCACACACATGTGGCAGGTAGCCTGCAACCCTAGTAAAACAATATTAATGGGAGAAATTAAAAAGGGGCATGGATATTTTTTCGCGTCATACTTTACTTTCGATTGACAAAAGAGCCAAGTGATCATGAGAGATGTACAAGACCAGCCATACTTTTGTTATGCACACCACTAAATTATGTTAGTCCGCTAAGTTAATATTAATGTTTTTTTTATATCTGTGAAAACTATTCTGTTTCCTGTGCTGTAACACAGCAAGGGCAGTAAAGAGAAGCAATGTTGGGTACTTTACTGTCACATTTTTGCTTATCAAATTGCCCTAATTTTCACCTAAACTTTACAAACTGTGTGTGTGTAAAATTTCGTACGGTAGTTATTCTACCAGAATGTGGGGCAAGATACATGGCCTACTTACTTTGTCTTGTCTTCTAATCTGTTTTTTGTAGGCGTTCGAGTATGACCCATCTTCGTTTGCATCCGACACATACTCTGGAATCCTGAAAACGTCCCGAAGCCAGCCAAAACCACCATAACCTCCTAAGGTGCAGAACCACAAAAAGGCTTGCGAATCTCTTCCCAGGTAAAAGTGATGAAGACCAAATATGCCACCAATGAGCCAAAGCACGTAGGTCAAAAATAAGCTCTTTTTCGCCATTTCGAATGAAAAATAATATTACCGTACTTTTCCGCAACTAACGGTAACTCTACGCACAATTGCTCCGTTACTCACATGACACACCAACGCACGCAACAATATGTGACCGCAATTTCGCTACGCGCACGGCACAGCACGGTTGACGGGTCACTCAAATATTACGGGACTTTTGTGACAACCGGAAACCTGCTTCGTACCAATACCAACACCACTAAATGAAATTTTACAGCTATCCCCCGGCTAAAGGGAAATTTTAAATAAAATATTGCTGTTGGCATAGTTGGATAACGTCCACTCTGCAATTTGTACTCGGTGTCAGAATGTGCACTTTATACACGAGCCGGTAACTGTTTTACACTGAGTTAATAAGCAAGTGTAGTTACACTTGAGTTACACGAACACATATAAATGAACTGGTTATTTTAAGTTGCCACAGGTCCACGGCCGTAGAAGAACAGGTCTGGACACTCGCCTGGATATTTGACCCCCTTGTTGTTTGGCTGTAGTTCACCAAGCTACCGAGAATATTGTGTTTTATTGGCGCTGATGTTACGGCGGTCGGACTCAAACTCCGTTCACTTTTTTCCAGTGTTAAATTTATAAAGTAAATAAAGATTGCTGGAGCCTTTTCTTAAATTTGTGAACGAAGAAAGTATTTCGTAAATTGATAAAAAATACGTTTTGATAAATTGTTTATCTTAGCGGAAAGGAAGTGGGCGAAGTTTAGTCCGACCGCCGTAACTCAAGCGTCAATAAAACACAATATTCTCGGTAACTTGGTGAACTACAGCCAAACAACAAGGGGGTCAAATATCCAGGCGAGTGTCCAGACCTGTTCTTCTACGACCGTGCACTGGCCACATCTTGAGCAATATGTTTTTGAGCCCGGTACACACTATCCATAATTCAGCATATAATTCCGTACTAAATGCAGTGCAGGGGTAAATATTAAGAATCGCTACTTTTATTTATTTATTATCATTCCATTGAGCCCTCTTCGTTAAAAGTAGTCGTGGTAAGGTTAATTCTACTAAAGGGTAGAAAGAAAATGTTTTCTCTTATGGGAGAACTTGGCACTGGGAAAATTTCTGCCACTAGTTTCACTTCAATCGCTAAGAGACCAGGTAAATACGAAACTGTATTCTCCGTTCACTCTAAGTTGAGTTTTAGGATAAACAAAGAAAATTATAAACAAACATGATCATTGGCTGCCGACCGCCGTGCACTGTGATCTTGCATAACCCGTACAGCACAGCAACATTGTGACAACGTTGCTACAACGTTTCGCCCAAAATTATCAACGTTGTCACAACGTTTCTTTACGTTGTAACAAAGTTGCCACAACGTTGCTACAACATACAGATGTCAAAAATCTGCAACGTTGCATGGGGAGGTTGCTGCGACGTTGCGTGGGGACGTTGCTACAACGTTGCGTGGGGACGTTGCTACAACGTTGCGTGGGGACCTGCCTGCAATGTTGCAGGGGGACGTTGCTGCAATGTTGCAGGGGGGGCGTTGCTGCAATGTTGCAGGGGAACGTTCCTGCAACATTGCAGGGGAACGTTGCTGCAACGTTTCAAGATGTCTTTGCTGAGATGTCTTTGCTGCACATTTCCAGATGTCTTTACCGCACATTTCCAAATGTTGTTGCTGCATCGTTTCTGGATGACTTTGCCACAAAGTCTTGGAATTATGTTGCAGTGTGTTTGACATGATTTTGTGTTATCAGTTTATTTTGGTGTTGTTTATTAAAACCAGTAAATCTGTTGTGTTAAGGCAAGTGTTTCTTTTGCTCAGAGCAATTTGCTTAGCTAAATATACTGTACCAAAAAAAAATCCTTGTATGATCTTTATAAGGCTGCAGGTAATCATATCATAAATGCTCAGACATAGGGAAGCCGCCAATTTTCGGGGCGTTATATGCTAGTCATTATTATATCCGCTTTGAAGTTCATTTGAGTTTTCATGAACCTTTTAAAAATGTAACTCTTTAACCATTTCCTTTGACCTACTTTTAATGTTGGCTGGTTAGTGTTGTATTCCCAATGTTACAGTTACAAGCAGTACATATTTATTACCCTCAAAAGGTACTGGATAGAATTTGCCAAATTGGAAGGAGATAGGTTAACTAGTGAAAAACACTAAGGGGGCTTCACCTCAGTTTTCAATGTCTTTAATTATTTTTATATTTATACCAGATATTTTTTTTCTTATTTTAGACGTAAATTGTGACTAAATCTTTCTATTAGGAAATTTTTGCATCTCTTATAGTTCTTGTGTAATGAGTCGTAAACGTCAAAATTTGCACTTGACGGTTTTATGCACGCCATTAAAACCAACTGACATACCAAACCAAAAAAATCACAGTGTATAACAATGTTGTAGGCTGTGATTTTACACATATAAAAACAAAAAATATATATATAGTTTTGTATTTTTTAAAATTTGTTGAAATTTTTACATTTTCATTTCAAAACTCAGAATTTTTTACTAAATACAACAGTACTATTTTATTTTTTTGCTTTATATATGTCAAATCATAGCCTACAACATTCTTACTATACATAGTGAATTTTTTCAGTTCAGTATGTTAGTTGGTTTTAGTGGCGTGCATAAAACCGTAATCTTCAAATTTTGACGTTTACGACTCATTACGCAAAAACTATAAAGGCCAGTTTATACCGAAAAAATAACATAACAATGTTACTAACAATATGTTAGTTACAAAATGTTATCAACAAATCCTAAGCAATGGTACACTATTTTACAGCAATGTTGATAGCAAATGTCTTATTAACATTGCTGAAAACACCAATGTTATTAACAAAGTTCTAAGAATGGTGACTGTAAGTTAATAGCAATATTAATGACAAAAATGCCTACAACATTGTTGATAACATTGTTAGTAAAATTTATTACCAACATCCTTTGATCTAGACCGCCCTAGAACGGGTCGGGAAAATAATGTTATCAACATTGTCGGCGACAAAGTTTTTAACATGTTTGTAAAATTCATAACTTTTGTTGCTAGCAAATGTTATCAACAAAATGTTGGCAACAAATTTTATTAACATTTT
Source organism: Medauroidea extradentata (assembly GCA_003012365.1). Taxonomy (NCBI): domain Eukaryota; kingdom Metazoa; phylum Arthropoda; class Insecta; order Phasmatodea; family Phasmatidae; genus Medauroidea; species Medauroidea extradentata. The sequence goes on along the minus strand of PNEQ01116048.1, from coordinate 3,220 downwards.
TTATAAATATTAACAAAGTTAATAACAGAATGTTGGCAACAATGTTGATAACATGTCAACAATTTTCAAGCATTTTTTACAACATTGTTAATAACTTTGTTGAAAACACGTGTTATTAGCAATGTTATCGTTGGTGTAACCAGGCTTAAGAGATATAAAAATTTCCTAAGAGGAAGATTATATAATAATTTATGTCTAAAATAAGAAAAAAATATCTAGTACAAATATAAAAATAAATAAAGACATTAAAAACTGAGGTGAACCGCGCCGTTAAAATGAAATATAACAAAATGTTATATTAGGAAGCCGCCTAAAATTAAAGATGATGTTGACAACAAAATTTAAGCAAAATTTTTCTAACCCAAAATTAAAAACCAGTTGGGAGCTTTCGCTCCTGTCGTAAAATTGATCACTCTACTCTGAACGAATTATACCACTAGCACTGAACTGATGGAATTTTTTAGGGATATTTAAATGCTGTACAGGTACAGAGTCATACTGACTGGCTAGTACAGATGAATCCTAACCAAAATTAGCCGTACCATTGTTCTACGAGTGAGAATGGTCCAAAGTGGAGAGGTGCGTGGACGCTGGCACCTACTTCCTTGAAACCCCACAGCTCTTTTAAAAACGGGGATCACAAAGAGTCCCTTATCTTAACTCAAATTGCATTTAAATAACATAATGAACTTATCACCCAGCAGTGCGCAAAATACAATCGGAAAGTAAATGCCAAATGATTTAAAGGCTAAAAGACTACATTATTAGTTTTCACCACCTCCAAAAACTCATCACAGGATGTTTGCTGACGATGGGCACTTTTGAATACAGTCTTCTTCGGAAGCGTTGGAAGAAAATGTATTGTGACCTATTAACTTTCAGGCACTTAATGATTATTACTGACACTGTTAAGTTTATATTAACAAGTTGCAAAAATATACAAATTGCCTAAAAAGAAAAAAATAACGAAGTCTTCAGAAGTGCTTGCTTTACCTTGACTTGCTACATACATTATGGTAGTTTAGAAAGTGTTATATTGAGGGCTGAACTAATTCATCTATATTGGTGCTGTCTGATAAAATTAACCAATACAGCATTATTTCATATGCATCACCATTTATGTATACTATACACACCCTATAATATTGTACATCATCATCTCTCAGCTTTTTAAGGACAACTTTTCACACTTCTGAATATATGAACAGAAAATCCTAACTTCGATACTACTACACCAAACCATACTGTGAATTTGTGTGTAACAGATAATGCTGTGGCAAATGTATGAAATACTATAACAGGTATCAGCTTTGTTCACTCAATGTGATTTTGTGAATACCTATGCGAGTAAACGTTTCAGATGGATTCATGTGTTCACTGATAATGCTGACCATACAGAACTGAAGGTGCCAATGGTCAGAGTATTATCTCTTAGTACATTATCTGTGCAGTCTCACATAAACAGCTAGGGCCAAACTTATTTATTTTCGTATAGTCTTGTGCCATGGTTACTCAGAAATCATTATTGTGTTGGGGGCCGCGGTAGCCGAATGGTTGGACCATTCGCCTCCAACTAAGGCAATCAGGGTTCGATTCACAGCGGGGTCAGTCTCAGCATTTTTGCATGTGAGAGTTGTGCCAGACGACACCATTGGTCGTCGGGTTTTCTCGGGGATTTCCCATTTTCCCCTTTCATTCCAGCGCTGCTCCATACTCACCTCATGTCACCCCTCACCAGCGCTGACCAAAATCTCTCACTCACTCATTATTGTGTTGCGTTACTACGAAGTAGACTATAACCAACATGTTTACTGAAAGATTTGAGAGAAATACTTAAAAAGAGTGCAGGTGGAAGACTACATTTAAAACGCATGTAAGCATAAATCTACTATATGTATATATAATGGCAAATCAAATCCAAAAAAAAAGTATAACTGTGTTTTTACTGTTTGTTGTATAATTGTAGCCTACGTATGGAATATGTCTAAAAAAATACATTCCATTCAATGACTCCCATTGCACGCCTTTACAAAACCATAAAAATTTTATGTTTCATGAACAAAATCCGTCGGTATTCCACTGATATTCTGTTTTAAATTACAAACTAAACAAAAGTCATTATAAAAAAACTGTCCTGTAAAAAATTCATAATTTTTTAACCAATATTTTGCTAATGTGACATAATTTGTCAAATTAAAATCTGACAGTAGAATCAAAGTTACAACAATAATGCATCATAACATTTTAAATAGAAACATGTCACATGAAGGACACGTTTGCTCAAAAACTATTTTTTTAGAAATGCTTAGGTTTGGTTTCTCTGTACTGACATTTAAATTATTCCAAATTTTCATAACTTTTCAACGTAAATATTTTACCTGCACCATGTTTAAGTTTTTTTTTTTGCCTGGTGAAAACTAGGCCTGTTTATTGATACTTTTGCTCACTTAGTTATTTAAACAATTTCCAAATTATGCTGTCATTAAATTAATATCGATGTAGAATGCTAAATTTCCAAAAGACCCATACAGCACACAAAGCATTCAGTTACATTTCAGAAATGTTTAACTGAAACATTCAACAAGCAACATGGCTACTCAGCGATAATGGCGGGTAATGTCTGGACTAAGCATTTCGGAGACACATTTGAAACATTCTTATTGAAATATTACATCGCAATATTTATGGAATGTGTACTGTGAAATATAAGCCATATCGTTCTGTTGGAAGTTTCAGCAAAATATTACTGAGAACTACCTATCTGAAACTTGAGATACGTAATATTACATTGGAACGTTTCAGAAATATAAGTGAAATATTCATATGAAATGTTATTTAAACGAGGCATTGTAAAGTCTTTGAAATGATTCTGAAACATACCATAACTGAAACATTGTGTGCTGTATGGGGAATTATTATAATTTCGTTACTTGTATTACCGAGACACAGTTTAGTACTAAGTATATTAAGGTGTGGTAAAATCAGTGGGTAGAAATATAAAGAATATGTATCAAAATATATATTTTTAAACTTGGTCTCAGAATGGGGTTAACTGCTGGGATATTTCGAAACAGCACAGCAATGTTTCATACACGATGCCTGCAAGTCATACTATAACGTTGTAACAACATACTGTAATGTGCCAGGTATGTGCAGGCAATACACTTAACATCTCCTGCATGCAACATTACAATGTAAAGTTGCCTGCATGTCACCTGAA